>JAQLOM010000003.1:6449081-6467154 GCA_030068315.1 Chrysichthys thysi
ACACGCACATTAAGGTATGTAAATAAACATTTATAAAAACTTTCTCGTGTAAATATCTCATTTCACAACGTATATATTTGTGGCTTATAGACTGGTACGGCTAATATATGTAAAAATATTTTTTCTTTTAAAATTTAGTGGGTGTGGCGTATATTCCGATGCGCTCCGTAGTCCGGAAATTACGGTAATTAGTAAAAAACAAAACAAAACAAAACAAAACAAAACAAAACAAAAAACAAACCAAGAGTCTCACATGTCATACACACATTCATAGGAGGAAAAAATAAATAAATAAATAAATAAAAAACGTGCAGTGAAGTGAGATGCGGCTGCTCCAAAACAAACAATAAACACATTATACAGACAATACAGCAATGTGCATAGGGGTAAAGGAGTGTGCAGACAAAAATACACATATGTATGTATGGCATGCATCTGTACCTGTATGTAATTAGGTATGTGCACTATAGCAATGAGTACATGTGCAAATTTTTCCAGGTGTGCCTTATGTCAAAAATGAACATTGCCACAAAGAAACTTTGCAGAAATCCACATATAAAATTTAAATATTTAAAAAAAAAAAATTGTATTTTAGTTTTCCCTAATGG
The DNA here is from genome assembly GCA_030068315.1 of Chrysichthys thysi. Taxonomy (NCBI): domain Eukaryota; kingdom Metazoa; phylum Chordata; class Actinopteri; order Siluriformes; family Claroteidae; genus Chrysichthys; species Chrysichthys thysi. Next base: position 6,449,690 of record JAQLOM010000003.1, read on the forward strand.
CCAGTCTAAGGTGACATTGGCAAGGAAAAACTTCTTGAGACCACAAGAGGAGGAAACCTTGAGAAGACTCAAAGGGAAATCCATCCTCATAGTGCCAGTTCACATTATATGACGTATGACGTGTGTGTGTGCGCATGTGATGATTTAACGTATTTTATGCATTTATGTAGTTTTTGCGAAGGTACCTCCAAGATGGTTTTTCGAAAGAAAAATGGCAAAAGTTTCACCAGATGTCACACACGACCATGCACATTAAAGGTACAGTCATCCATTCTGGAGAAAGAATGTTGATATTTGAACTCAACAGCCAAACAAATACACACCTCCCTTATGAAGCGCTCCTTCAGAAGCTCAGCCCCCAAATTCATGGACACGCATTACCAAGGTAATGACACTAACATTGGCCCTCCCATTTCCCAGCCCTCCCCTTCCTCTGTCCTGTGATTGGCTGGAATTCGCCTCCGTTACTGATTGGCTGGAATAGTGTTGTGGCTTGGTGACTTGGTCTGAGCCACTTTCTTTATTCCCCTGTATACAGAGCCTGGGCTGTGTATGAGCATCAGGTTTTTTTCTTCAATCAAAAAGATAAAAGAACCACAACCTGTTCATGAACTGTAGGAGCTGAACCTCATTTCTGCAGCTGAGCAGTGAATCTCTGTTCTCCAGCAGAATGGTGGCACAGATGAAGAGTTCAAACGTGAATTCTCTGTTAATGGACTGAGGTTCTGTCACCGGCTCCACCTCTGCAAGGAATACACAGCATTATGTGGGATAAAATACATTACTCATTTTTACACTTTTATAGAATCCAAGCCAAAACTTGTGGTCAAAAAAAAAAAAAAAAAAAAAAAAAAAAAGGGGCATAGGGGTGAATAATTAGAATAAAAAATCCATGTGGACCAAATCACTAGAATAACAAATCCTGCAATTACACTCTGTATAAATGTTTTGCACTGAATGTATTATTGCTTTTTAACTACACAGAATTTCATGGCACAATTTCATGTACACAGATGTCTCAAAAGCAAACAGACACCATCATTTTTTAAATAATTATTTCGAGAAACTTCCTCCTATAGCTGCTCTGCCTTAGTCGGCAAGTTGATGGAGATCCTCACAGAAGTACTCCGACTCACTTGGAGTCGTTCTGCAACATCAGTGGCCTTACAAGTGGGATTTTTTTCAACAAGCCGCTTGACAGTCTGAAGACCCCTGTCAGACGGCCCGGGTCGACCTGAGCGGGATGCTGTTGATTCCTTTCCTTTGTTTTTTAATTGTACGATCACTCTGTTGGCTGTAACAAGAGGACTCCCAAGGTTTTGTGCAATCATCCTATGGCTTAAGTCCACCCTCAGACTGACCCACAATACGCCCTCTTTGATAATCAGACACCTCTTTTGCTTCTGGTGTTCGCCGCATGGCTACTTGCTATAAACAATTAATATACTGTAATCTGAAATGAAAAATAATAATATATTAATAACTTTGAAGCACTGGGTGGTATCTGCCTAGATGGAACATAACGAGGGGTGTCTATTTACTTTTGAGATACACGTGCGCACTTTGTAGTGTATGCAAGACATATTCTTTGATCTGAAACCAGATTTTGTAATTTATGAAAACTGTAAAACCTAATTAAATTTTATTATGGGCAGATTCAGCTGCACTCACACTCCTACTATCACTATTATTATATGATGCATAGAATAATATACATAACTGATATGCATATTGAGTCCATTAGCTGTCACGGGAACCTTTTCATTCAACTTTTAGATAGAAATCAGAGCTCTTTTTTATGCACAACTTGCATTAAATCATCCACTACCCTGCATCGGTGTATGTAGGCTTCTGACCATAACACTACTGCTGGATGGATACGTTTGCCTATAGATATTTCTTTATACCTAAAATTTGCATGAGAGGCATACCTGACAAATCAATTCTGACAATTCAGTTTATAAAGCACTTGATTAAAATTTGTAGCCTGTCACACCCATATTTCACTCGTTGCCCAGGAAATTAAAACTACTCATGAAGAAACTGCAATCAAAAATACCGGAAGGAAATCTTTGAAGAAAACTTCCCGTTACGTTTACTACCGAGGGTTTCAGAACTCTTACGAGGGCTGTGTTTGTAGGCAAGTCTCTCCTGGTAGTGTGCCCTGTCCACCTGCTGGGAAATGAGCTCCAGATGATCACAGCTGAGAATCTCAAACAGCCGGAGAGCATCACTGTGCTCAAACTCGCGCTGGAAACCTAGGAGCAGCCACCTGCACAGCAACACATCCACAGAGAAAGGGACACAGAGAACAATACATAGATAATAAAATGTCACTTCACATGCTTGTGAAGGTAGTGCTCGTAAATCAGGAAAACAAACAAAAAAACAACAACAACGGGGCAGCACGGTGTTGCAGTGGTCAGCACTGTTGTTGAACCTGCCAGCTGATTGGGGCCGTTCTACGTGGCGTTTGCTTGTTCTCTCCGACCTTGTGTGGGTTTCTTATGGGAGATCTGATTTCCTCGCAAAGTCCAAAAACGAGCGGATTAGGTCAGCTGACTACTCTAAATTGCCCGTGAATGTGAATGTGCTGCAAACGGTTGTTTATCTCTGTGTTAGCCCTGCCATAGATTGGCGACCTTCCCGGGATGCACCCTACCCTGAAGTCAGCTGAGAAAGGCTCCAGCTCCCCTACGACCCTGACGGATAAGTGGTAAAGATAATGGATGGATAGATGGAAGACAAAAAGGAAACAGAGGAGGGGTGAAACTGATATATACCTGTGACAGAATGTCATTCTGTCCATATTGTCCGTTACAAGATGAGCATGAAGGTGAGGGTCCAACTCCTTTAGCAGAGCTGCCTCCAATTCTGATTAAAATAAAATAAATATCTTAAGCAAGTTCTAATTGAATAATTCCATTATTCTGTTTTATTTGTCGTGCACCACAGCAAATTTCCAGCCAAAAAAGCACAAAATCCTCCATCCCTAACACTCTCCAGTATCGGAAACCATGAAGAAATAACTGTACCTGTGACGGAGACTGGAAACTCTTTCCAAAAATGCTAAATAAATGTCTCCTCAGAGAAAGTTTATAAACTTAGTACATGATATTAATAATCACACATTTTATTACATCACTTTATGAGGATCCTCCACCATGAAAGCCTGTGTGTAAGCCGGTTTCTATACTTTATAGAAAATAAGGTATTAAAACTACCATCAGATATTTTGGAAATTAATCAGCACCTTTTAACCAATCTGAATTAAGCATTCTACAAGCCTGTGATATAAATAGCATTAAAGATGACGGAGATTACAAGATTTTACACGTTTTATAATTATCCAAAGGAAACACACCAATTTTGCGGTGCAGCCCATCAGCACAGAAATCCCTCGAAAATTTTTCCATGTAACAGCAAAAGCTCCAGTATGTGTCCACCTCGGAGTCCAGGACCTCCAGGAAGCGACTGCACAGATCATTCATACCTTGGGCATAACTGACCTCTGAGAGAGAGAAGGGAAGTGGGAAAGAAACGTGCACACTCATCAGCATTTCAACCAAGGACAAAAAGTCTACAAAAAATGAAAATGAGCTCAGGAATTTGTACAGGATTCATGATTAAACACAAGGGGGCCTCTTGGTTGAGGGTTTCTTGCCTGGGTGGAAAGCAGCGTAGGTGATCAGGATATCTCTCAGCACCAAAAGATTACCCAAACCTTCGCCCCTGTGCAAAAAAAATCATAATCATCAGAAATCTTTTACTTCACAGCATAACCTTCAGAAAACGTCTGTGTTGGGTTAGTCCTTCCTTATCAGAGAAAATGGGTAACTATGATAAAAATTAGTAGCATCAGTGTTTATCGGGGAAAGTTTGTAGTATTGCCCAAAAAAAACATACGCACACTTCAACAGTGGTCATCTATGCCAATTTTAAATTATGGCATCGATGTGTAGAGATGTGAGAGCAGTGTGTAGTGTGTGGAGAGACATGTAGAGACGTGTATACAGTAATGCAGCTTTTTTGCAGATATTTCTCGTGTCGAAGTGTGTATACATGTTTGGGCCCCCGGTATATTAATAATTAGATTGCAGCAGTGAAATAATTACCAACTGATTCACAATCATTATTATTTTACATAAAAATATGGATTATAAGTTTACATACGGTTTGTGGATGTTCATTATTCAGAGAAGTATATTGGTTTCTTTAATTTGATGGAAAAACCGAAACAACTCAGCCTTGCAGTGTTATCGTCCAAAAGAATTTTTCACCAAAAAAAAAAAAAAAAAAAAAAAAGTGGTTGTCAGCATCTGATATTCAGCAAGTAGATCATTTTCTATATCTGGACCTGTCCATGTGAGTAACTGGGAGTGGTGAGTGTGAAATTTTAGGCCTCTATGCTGGTTCTAACTATATTCATATTGTTATTTGTCCATCTGTAGAAGCAGTTAGCAGTGGAACACAATCAGGCAGTTAAACTGTAAATTATAGCCACTGCATTCAAGTTTGTCACTGATCACTGAGAGGTAGTGGATAAAAATGTAGTGACCATTACTGTCCATTTCTGAAATTAATAGTTCTTACACAGCCATTAACATACCCTTTAAGTCCAAAGGTTTGTGGACACTCATGTGTTTTCTGAACATCCCTTTCTAGATTTAGTCCCCCTTTGCGGGTGAAATATCCTTCACTCTTCCAGGGGCGCAGATAGGCCCGGGACGGGGGGGGATGTGTCCCCCTCAGATTCATAGAGACCTCGATCCGTCCCCTCCACTTCAAGGCAGGGCCGGATTATGCATATGGGCCAGTGTCCAGGGGCAGCAACCCCGTCAACCCCCACCCCAGGTTGCAACATTTTGCAGCCGTTAGCCCCCCCTGCAATATTTTGCCACTAATAATTGTCCATAATTGAAATGTAATGCCAGGACTAATACACATCTCACAGTGTTTCTATCTTTAGGCCTAGCATGTAGCAAACAGTTGGCAAACACACCATAGTTAATTTGTAGGGCTAGTCATCTCTGTGGTTACCTTTCATATGACTCGAGAGAGCGGACTCCCCCATTGCGAAAAAGCTGAATTTTATTTTTGCATACTTTGCAGCAGGCTACACATGGATTTGTTTCCTGCCAACGTTCATTAAAACGACAAGCTCCTGGCATGTTGGTCCGACGCACTGTCCTCTTGGGGGCGACGATGTGACGCATGACAGGCATCAATCTGGTTACTAACGCAATTAAAGGCTCATGCGCATGTCAGAGCAAGCGTGTAGCCGTGATTAAGCAAACTTATTTTATTTCTCTTCATTTAATAATTGGTCTATTGAGTCAGACTGCCAAGAAATATGGTAGGCCTAACACTTCCAAGCATTTACAAGCACTTTACCCAAAATTCAAGCATTTTTCAAACCTTGAAAACACAACATTAAAATCCAAGCATTTTCAAGGATTTCAAGCACCCGTACGAACCCTGCTTGAGGCTTTGAAGCATATGTGCTACCATGAGGCAGGCACGCCTATAAAGCAGATTAGGGAAAAGGTGGGGAAAAACAAAAATGGTACACTCCAACAAAGGATCCTTTGTTATCAAATGGGGAAAAAGAGGAGATCAAAAAGAGGAGGTGTCCCTGAAACTTAGAACTCAGAGGTAGTTTTCGCTTATACGTATAAAATCAGAGATTTTTATGTTCATCATTTAGTATTTATTTTCTTTTCAATTCTGCTTTGTATCATTCTCTTAGATTCCCTTTCTTTTCTTGATTATTCCTCTTTCTTCTTCTTTCATTTTGTTTTTCTTTTCAGTTTCTACTCTTACTCTTTTTAATTCTTTTTTTGGTCTTCGTCTGAAGCAAAGTCCTGATACACACTCCCAGTCACCGCTCTACAAATCTACGATGACAAGCTACCTCATAGGCTGGCCTTAAATATCCTGCCTTTCAAGTGCAGGCAATCCCTGTTAATCACCCTGGAGGATTCTGGGCAACTGAGTTTTCCTGAACAGTCGCTCTAACTATGTGCTGCTGCAGCCCTCTGATGGCTGCTCTTACAGTATATGACACAACGATGTAGTTACAAACTTCAAAGGGGACATATTTTGGAAAAACTCATTTTTTCGTGACCGCCTACCAACCCCAAAAAAACCCCCCTCTGAAATAAGACAAATCAGTCATTTTTCTTTTAGGCTTCCTATTGCAGAAAACATGTGCTGCAACAAGCGCTTTAAATTTGACCCCCTTTCTATGTCACAAGGGAAGCTCTTTACCAGAATTATACCACCCCCCAATTTAGTACCTCAAACCAAGGCTTGAGAAGAAGGGGTAAGTCATGAACAATAATGAGGAAAGTACAGGCCTGGTTCGTCAAGGGGGGGGGGGGGGATTATCATCTAAAGCAGGGGTGTCCAATCTTATCCGCAAAGGGTCGTTGTGGGGGCAGGTTTTCATTCCAGCCAAGCATGGGCCACGCCTCATTCCACTAGTTTAATCAGCTGAGCTTGGCTTTCAATAGACTCAGATTTGGCTTCTGCTTGGTTGAAACGAAAGCCTGCACCCACAGCGGCCCTTCCTGGATATGATTGGACACCTCTAAAGGAACAGGCACTAAAATTGGCTGTTCTGAACCCGGCTATTTAAACAGGGTGAGAAGGGAGCTGTGGCGCTTTCTTTATTTCCTTGTGAAAAAAGCATGTCACGGAAATTTTATTAAGACCTCAGGGAAGTGTGGCAACTTGAGGAAAATGAGTAAATGATGTTACCTTTTATAACCTCTTGGTACATAAGGAATACAAATAAAGTCTTTGGTAACTTGTGCTTAAAGTTGATAACCAAATCAAATGTCTGGAAATCTTACACTTCTTTTTTCCCCAATTGCTTTATACTGTTTTGTGCATTGGTTGTGTTTTGGTTGTTTTTCCCCATTGTGTGTCCATACAATGGTTTTTGTTCTTATTGCATCATCTTGCTCTGTGCTTCATGTTTGCCTGTAGAGATAGCATGCCTCTATGTACCGTTCTTGTATGCACTTCCTTATAACATAAATGCGAAGATAGAAAATCAAGCCTTTGCCTCTTGATGTTATTCTATAAGTACTGTAAATTTACACTGTAATGATGCAAATAGGCATCTATAATAAAACGTCTACTGTGGCTTTCCTAGCTAAATATTAGATTAGATTAAACTTTGTCATTGCACATGTATCCAGATACAAGGCAACAAATGATGCTTTTCATTTTAAATGGATATTTTGGATACTTTTGCTAGGTTGGTACACTAGAACTGGATTAAAGTTAAATAGTCTTAAATATATCGTAACAAACTTGAATATCTTAAAATTTAAACTTAAATATAATCTATAGTAATCAACTTAAATATCTCAGTCTGTTTGCTAAAAAGGGAATTATTTCTGTATATTAGGAGTGATTTTATGAATTATTTAAAAGCACTAGTGTAGGTAGGCAGGACATTATGCCAGTAATGTGTTTGGGATGACTTCCTTGCAGTGGAGGATCTCTCTCATGATTAGTCTAATCATTTGTCTGTTAATGTCTATCTACAGGGACACTGGAATGTAAGGTGTATCCTTTGACTTCGGAGACTGAGTATAGTTTTTTTTATCTCCAAGGTTGTTTGATAAAGTGGTGTGGCAACAAGGATGTGGTGCTATTATGTCAATAAGAGCGCTTTGCGGTTAAAACGTGTATAGATATATTTTAATGCGTTTCTAGATGTGAAGTCCATGGGTAAAGTGTTCACAAAATAGAGTGAGGTTGTTTCATCTGTGTACTCATTATAGATTTGAAATCCCTGTTATTTTGGGTTTCATTGCATTGGCTCTAGGGTATAATTTGCAAATTTGCTGAAGCCTTTGTGCCTTTTACAGCGAGAGACTCCGCAGCAGACTCACTCAGAGTCATTAGTATAAGTCATTAGAAATAATCCAGGGACAAATTTTCAAGGCACAACATTTTTTTTTAGGAAAAAAAATAAAAAATAAATAAAAAAATTGATGACATACGTGTAGTAGGCCAGGTCTCGATCAGTTCTCGGGACGTCTTTGTCAATGATGCGTATAGCCTCCTGAAGTTCTTCCAGGTCAAAAGTCACTCGTTCAAACAGGACCTACGGAGATGAAAACACAGTAAAAGTAATTAAAAAAAGTAAATAAGTCTTTGCATGGTTTGAAGTCTTATATGTGGCAGTGATGTGGAGGAAGTAAGAAAGAAAAACAGGACAATTGTGGAAATAGAAAGGAAGAGCAAGTCATTAAAGTGCTTCACAAGGTAACTTTACCAACATGCAATTCTGCAACATGGTTTAAGAATTATTGTTATATTTGAGTTTAATCCAGTTCTAGTGTGCCAACTGATCCAAAGGATCCATTTAAAATGAAAAGGAATTGCATGCCCCACAACAGCGTCTCAATTCAACTCAGTTTGTATAGTATAGCGCTTTTAACAATGGACATTGTCACCAAGAAGCTTTACAGAAATATATAAATTGCTTTTAGAAATTTTATACATATGAATTTATAAATTTATTCCTAATGAGCAACAAAGTGGCGACGATGGCAAGGAAAACTCCCAGAAAATACATGAAGAAACCTTGAGAAAAACCAGACTCCAAAGGGAACCCATCCTCACCTGGATGAGACCTGATAATGCTTAATAACTCACTTACATAACTGTGTATGCTAAGATCAAAAAGTTGAATTGTGCAGCTAAGAAATTCACTATACACTCAATCCTACGGACACCGCATTAAAGGAATGTCCGGTATGAAAGTTTAAAAATCCCGGGTGTTGCGATCCGAGTTCTGTAGTTCAGCAATTGGCCTCTAGGTGGTGGTGGCATGTGTGCTACTAGTTGTTTACAAGCGTTGGTTGAGCTGTGGTCGTTGTGAAGCTATACTATTTTTTGGCGATTATTTGGTGTTTTTCCACTGTTTTTCTGCCCAGTGCCATCATTATTACCACCCAAAGATAAGTCTAGTGGGAAAAGAAAGTGTCTCAATTTTAGTCTTGGCCAGAAATTAGAGCTCATTAAGAAGACTAGTGTTTCTGTCTCCTGAGTTTCTGAGGAGTATGGTGTGAACACACATAAGGGAAATGACATTTACAATTGGATTTACATCTTTATTTACAGTAGTATTTAATGTACTTACCTATTTATGTTGGTCGTTATGCTGCTTATCATGTGTGCAGTACTTGGGGAGCACTTTTTTGGACCTTAGTGGTTTTTTTCCTTGTATTTCCACTATTCCCCCCCCCCCCCCCACACACACACCCTTCACACTATCGGACTATTCATGTAATCGGACAACCTCTCCCCCAATTAGTCCGTTAATGAGAGGATCGACTGTAGTTTTAACATGAAATCTATTTTGTTGAAGTTATCAACTGTTCACTGATGGAGATTTGAGTGCAAAAGTGTTTGTGGCAACTGAAGTCCTAAGGCTATCTGCAGGCCTACACCATTGTAACAAAACCACTTGTATCAGAAGTGTCTCTTCTGTTTTGACCTGCAAAGCCGATTTCTAAAACTTCTGAATGATACTGCTGATGCATCTGATTTCTAAGACTAAGGAGTTATACTGAATGACACTGGAAAGCTATTCTCTCTCTTAGCCTGTGAGCTTTGTGTCAGACTGCCTGCATGAGTAAAATGCTCTCGAGACTTTTCAACCTCCTGTAACTTGCACACCAAGTCAGCGCTGCCCTGTGCCTCAAAATATTTCTAGACACCCCTTTTCTTTTTTCATATTTTCTCACTGATTTCCTGTGCACAAAAGGCAAAACAAATAGTGAGTTCAGTATTCGAGTACTGCCGCCTCTGAAAGTTATCCTGATATTTAAAATACCTGTGCAAAGCCCTGGTGTTGGTTTAAACCAATGAATATAGTATCAGTTCTTCTGTTACACGCTGTGGAAAATGTGGTTTGTGAGATGTGACTTTCTCACAGCCGCCACTAAGCCACAGAGGTGGTTATGGTAGTATTTTACTTTTAATTTCTCATTTATTATGTTTGCTCATCATTAATAACTCAGAAATGGCCTCACAACAATAGGCTCCTTAAAAGATTTGATTGATACATGTACTTTAAGTACTTTTTTTTGCTCTTGCCAGTTGCTAACGGTTTGGTTTATTAAAGCTGCTATAAAAAAGATACACATAAAGCAGTCACTGCTGTGCTGTATTATTATAACGCTGCACAAAACGCAGAGGAGTCTGTCTAACAAAATAGGAAAGTGACATTGTTTGTGTTAAGTAGGCAAGTGTAAACTGATTAAAATGTTATTTTTGTAAGTAATATGAATTGTAGTGCCGCAACGTACAGGCAAAACATCGGTATAGTGTTTAACCCTTTATAAGGCACTTAGTGAAATATTTGGAAATTCAAAATTTCAACCTCAGAGTGTTACTGGAGGGTATTAAAACACTTTATAGCTCAAGAACTTTTTTCAATTTTATGTTGAAAATCAAGGCCAACAGAGTTATCATATATGGACAGTATAGGGTCAAATATTTTCCAAAAACTGTATAAATATAATAAAGTTTAAGACACATTCATTTAAAGGAACATTTACTGAGGATGGGAGAAATCCATGTGGTTATACCACCACATAGAGAGGCATTGGGGGTGGGGGGTCACTTTGGATATCTATTGAAGTTACCAGATATGTTTCTTCGCCCAATAAAGGCTTAATAGCTTAGTTCTGCTTAATCCTGTTCAGGGTCGCGGGGGGAAACTGGCGCCAATCCCAGCTGACATTGGACCTGGGCGGGTCGCCAATCCACCGCAGGGCGATGCACAAAGACAGACAACCATTCACACTCACATTCACACCTACAGGCAATTTAGAGCAGCCAATTAGCCTAATCCCCTTTGTGCATGTCTTTGGACTGTGGGAGGAAACCGGAGTACCCGGAGGAAACCTACGAGAACACGGGGAGAACATGCAAACTCCGCTGTGAGGCGACAGTGCTAACCACTCGGCCACTGTGCCGCCCAGGCTTAATAGCTTACATTATAATTTCTATAGTAACAACTTGATGTATGTTGCAGATCTCTCTACCAGTCCTATTTTAAATAAACCTATTTTCTGACACAGGAAAGAATTCATTTTCTGTCTTCCTAACATAAGGAAAAATAAAGGCTGGTTATAGCTGCTATAATGTAAGTGATAACAGAAGAAGATAACTTGCTTAGTGGCTGTTCCATAACATTAAACCTAACTACAAAAGGTAATAATAAATAAAAATGTCATTATTTTTCTTAAAAAAATTACTAGCACCAACAAATTGCTGTGGAATAAGAAAAGTATGCCACATATAACATTTATTTATTTATATATTTCCCTGTAACAGCATACACCTTTTTTTTTTTTTTTTTTTTTTTTTAAAAACAAAACTAGTGAAGCAGGTACAAGCACACATTTCATTTTTATAATGTGCATCACACACAAATGGACAGGCATTTACTCTGATGCATAAGTATGACCCAGGCCTAACTGATCACCCAAGAACGGATGGGCAAAATGAGGTTTAGCTAAAAGTGCCTGGGGTTGGTGCCATGGAGCATTTTTTTGGCAGGGGATGCCGGTTTTACCTGTGCCTGAAGCTCCAGGAAGGACATCCTTTCCCTGACCTCTTTTGACTTGTACTGGTACTCCTGTGTTTCTCTTTCTCTCTGCTGTCTGTGCCCAAAATACTGCACTGCTGCTACCAGCTCAGCTAAGAAAAAGAGGAGTGAGGGAGGAAAAGGAGGAAAAAACGGTTCCACAGATATAAAACTACTAGGGGATGTCGAGTTATGCAAACATACTACTTGAAGCACTGAATCCACTCACAGCTAACTGCAAAATGGCATAATGTTTCCAATGTGGTTTACCATCAGTGCCGTTAAGACGCAGATGAACTGCTCCAGGAAGCAGACGTTGCCACTTCCTCTTCAAAACATGATAACGTACTGACATCTCTTCCAGCAACAGGGTGCGCTCCAGAGTGGTGGAGCTGCATGGGTACATTCCAAATAAGAAGCGCCACACCAGGCCTCGCTCCTCTGGAGACACACCACCTAAACATGCACACAGAGCAGGTTTAGTAAGCCTCTAATGCAATTCCTGTGCAGGCGATGGTCTTAGAAATTATCCTGTGATTTTGGCTTTTATGTTACAGGAAATTTACTGACAGTGTAAAGGATAAAACTGTTTAAACTGCATTTCAGTGTGAACAAAGACGAATACTTTGAGTACTGTAGTTTTTTTTAACGTAAGAAATGAGACTAGTTAAAAAAACAAAAACAAAACAGTGAATAGTTTAAATGAAAACTAAATGCAGTGGAACCTTGGATTGCGAGTATAATCCGTTCCAGAGATGTGCTTGTAATCCAAAGCACTCGTATATCAAAGCAGGTTTCCTCATTAGAAATAATGGAAACTCAGATAATTCGTTCCACAACCCACAAATATTTTTTTATTGTACACATATATAAATTATGAATACAAAATATGTAGTAAAAATACATAAAATAAAATAACCTGCACTTTAGCTTGGAAAAGAATGGTGGCTGGTGTGAAGGAGACGAGAGAGTGTCAGAAACAGGAATATCAAAGGCTACAACAAAAGAGTAAAAATAAGAGTTGTAACATGAGGTAAACACTAGAACATGGCTTGGCGATATCGTGGGGAAATGCAAACTAATGCTTCGCAAACTTAGTGTTCATGAGTCAGTCTATTTATATTCTATATAATTAGTGAGCATGGCGCAAATCCCGGAAGTATTCTCTCCGTGGGTCCTCCGGCATGCACCGCTATTGGGAGTGCCTGAAACGGGTGTACTGCATGCGTGCTCCGCGTGGGCAGATCCATGACAGAGAGCAGGAGGATTATTGTGTGTTACTTTCAATACAACTCACAGAATCACTGCAGTCTGTCGGTTCACTGGGATCTTTTTCTTCTCGTGCGACTTTAACAAGGAAACTATCCAATGACGGCTACTTTTGCCTCCTTTTGAGGATTTCGCAGAAATGCATTGTCATTAAACAGGTGACACACAGACTAACAGTATATACTAGCGCGGAAGCCACAATCCTGCAGTGAGTGAGAGAGAGAAGTCGTGATCATGTGAGGCTCGGCAGACGAATACAAGTCGTATTGCAAAACATCGCTCGTTATCCAAGTCAAAATTTATTAAACATTTTTGCTCGTCTTGTGAAACACTCGCAGACCAAGTTACCACTGTACATCTGTTATTATGTTCTTATTTTAATCACAAAGTCTAAAAATATCAAGTTCCAACATTTTATGTACTGCTATGCAGATTTTGCTGAATTGTTTATTTCATGCTTCTGTTATATATATATATATATATATATAAGCAAGTATGAATAATTGCAGCTTAATTAACTGAAAATGTATTAAAAATAACACAAGCACATTTCTGCAAAGTGAATACATCCCAACAAATACATAAAATATCATATATAAAAACGTATGAAATATTGTTAACACTAGGTTGAAAACAAATTTGAAGTGCACATGCAGCATGGGGACTTTCTTGAATAAACCTCTGATTAATATCATCAGTCTAGATAGAAACCTTAATCCAATTCAGCATTTCACTGTAATAACTGTTTTCCAGTATAAGTAAGTTGGCAGAAAACAAAATGCATAATCCTCTGTCTGAACTTTATACCCCTTCTTAAAAGTCTTAAAGGAAGCTTATTATGCAAGTCTATTGGGCTGTGAATAAAATGCCACTGAATAAAATGTGTTTTGGAGATGAGAGGCATGTAGGCCATCAAAGGATCACTGTAATGTGCATCACGTGCCTTTTATCATTCAGCACGGGTTCCTTGGCATTATGTGCGAAATAAGATTTACCACTTTTTTCTCCCCAAAACCCCAAATTAGGAAAATGTGAACATGTACAGTGTTATTACCAGCTTTAAAGGACCACACACACAACATGTAACAAGGGTTTCATAAAAAAAAAAACCCAAAAAAGAAAAACCAAACAAACAAAAAAAACATCCACTGTGACCCCTCTCAGCAGAGAGCACTAATGCAATTCTTACTTTCTGCCTTGAAGTCTTTCCAGTGTCAAAAAAAAACTTAGTTCTAACAGCTTTGGATGGTTAAAAAAATTGGAGACTGCTTCCAAAAATGCTAGAAAGAAGTCTCCTCTCAGACCCCCCATATTAACAATCACACACTAATTAAAAAAAAAAAAAATCATATATAAAATCAGTTTACGTGGTGTGACCAACATACAATTTTTGTGAATATTTTTTTATCCTTACAAATTTTTTGCATTATAGCTGGAGCCATCATAAGATCAGTCCGAATCAATCACTCAACAGTGATGTGGTATAAATATTCATATCCACATGTTTATCATTGATTCTAGAGTTATGACTCTACATTTCACTTTCTTTCTTTCTTTTTTCTTTTTAAACACACCTTTTAGATGATTAGAAATTAGTTTGTGTTATATTCAGTGCAGTGTTGTTTGGAAGACTGGATTTACTGCAGTCCCCTGAGTTAGTGTATCACATGATTAACGCTGTGCACACACCCACCCCGCTAGCATTTTCATAGTAGCATTTTCCACAATGTGGAGGAATTTCTCATCTGCATGTGTGATGGATGCAGGCCAGCCTGTGATAGAACGATATTAACTCCCGTGCTAGAATGGAGGATACAAGTCGATTATTCCTCTTGTTAAGGACCAGTTCTGTGGTCAGGATGTTCATAAATCTCTTCCATTAGCTTACACACATGTTAAACTGACAAACATTGTGCACCATACTTGTATTGGCATGGCAGCCATATACTAGCAGAGCCTTTCGACAAATTTGTGGATGCACAAATTTCACATTTGCCTGGAGAACACACCCTCAACTCGTCTGCCCCGTGTCTGAACAGTGTGCTTGTATACAGGTTTTGGAAAGAGACACTTGTTTTCATTCTTCTTTGTATTTTTTCTGCATTGAAATGAATGTAGTTTTGGAATCAAAGGCTTCCTGTTTGGTTATTGCATCTTCAGAGAACCACCAAAGTTAATATGCCTCCAACATCCAACATATACATGAAGTCAGCTATGACCCACACTTGTCTTTTTCTTTTTTTTCCCATACCATCCCTTATTCTCCCATTGGAGGAAATGCACTTTTAGTCCCACAGAGATACATGGAGCTTCAAACCCAAATTCTTTCTGCTCCGTCCCACTTTATCAGAGCCACCAAATTTCATCTCATAGCTCACACCAACCCACCCAACACAGACATCCACCCATCATTCAGCTTTTTGTTTGCACCGAGTAGCAATAACACCCCCATTTTCTTATGGAAATTCATATCTAGTTCTTCTACAACCCCAAATCAGAAAAAATTGGGACGGTATGGAAAATGCAAATAAAAAAAAGAAAGTAGTGATTTCTAAATTTACTTTGACGTGTATTTCATTGCAGACTATACGAACACAAAATATTTCATGTTTTGTCTGGTCAACTTCATTTCATTTGTAAATATACATCCTTTCCTGTCAATCAGACCTGCAACGCATTCCAAAAAAGGTTGGGACAGGAGCAATGTAAGGGCTAGTGATGAGGTAAGCTGGTTAAATAATGATGTGATTTGAAACAGGTGATGTCAACAGGTGATTGTAATTATGATCTGGTACAAAAACAGCGTCCAAGAAAGGTCTAGTCCTTTAGGAGCAAAGATGGGCTGAGGATCGTCAGTTTGCCAACAAATACGTGAGAAAATTTTTGAAATGTTTAAACACAAAGTTCCTCAAAGAAAGATAGGAAGAGATTTAGATGTTTCACCTTCAACAGTGCATAACATAATTAAAATATTGAAGGAATCTGGAGGAATTTCAGTGCGTAAAGGACAAGGGCGCAAGCCTAAGCTGAACAACCGTGATCTCCGCTCCCTCAGGCGGCACTGCATCAAGAATCATCATTCATCAATAAGTGATATGACCACATGGGATCAGGACTACTTTGGCAAACCTTTGTCAAGTACCACAATACGTAGTTACATCCACAAATGCCAGTTAAAACTGTTCTGTGCCAAAAGGAAGCCCTATGTTAACAGTGTCCAGAAGTGCCATCAACTTCTCTGGGCTCGGAGGGATCTGGGATGGACCATCACACAGTGGAAATGTGTATGTTTTGGGAGAAATGGACGCCGTGTGCTCTGGACCAAGGAGAAAAGGATCATCCAGACTGTTCTCAGCAACAAGTCCAAAAGCCAGGCTCTGTCATGGTTTGGGGTTGTGTCAGTGCCCTTGGCAAAGGTAACTTGCACTTCTGTGATGGCAACATTAATGCTGAAAAGTACATAGAGATTTTGGAGCACCATATGCTGCCTTCAAGAAGACATCTTTTCCAGGGACGCCCATGTATATTTCAACAGGACAATGCAAAACCACATTCTGCACACATTACAAAGTCCTGGCTGCAGAGGAAGAGGGTACGGGTACTTGACTGGCCTGCCTGCATTCCCGACCTGTCTCCAATAGAGAATGTGTGGCGCATTTTGAAGCGCAAAATGTGACAACGAAGACCCCGTACTGTTGCCCACCTTAAGACTTGTTTTCAGGAAGAATGGAACAAAATTACACCTGAAACACTTCGTCACTTGGTGTCTTCAGTCTCTAAATATCGTTTAAGTGTTGTGAAAAGGAATGGCAACATTTACAAAGTGGTAAATGCTTTACTCTTCCAACCTTTTTTGAAATGTGTTGCAAGAACCAAAATTGGAATACGTGTTCATTTGAGAAAAGCAATAAAAATTCATGAGGAACCCATTAAATAATGTGCTGTTGTATTGTTTTCAATGTAATACAGGTCAAAGATAATTTAACAAAGTACTGTTTTCAGTTTGATTTTAATTTAACATACCGTCCCAACTTTTTCTGATTTTGGGGTTGTAATTCTTCTCATTTTTCCAGTCATCTAAAATGACGGTCTGAAAAGTTTAGGCCTGCATGAATTGGCCACTGTGTCTATTAACACAAATTACATTATGTGCAAAGGAGGTGGAGGAAACAATATTTAAGGTAGGTTTGTGTGTACTAATTGTTAGCCCTCAAAGAGATGGCGGTGATGGCGGTATTTGTTGAAGATGTTGCTTCAGGACAAGATACACATGATAAAAAGTGCCAGCGAGTGTAGATTAGGAACACCGCCAAATACAATCCTTCATTTGGATTTAACAGGTAATATTTTTTTAAACAGATACAAAAACATAAGAATACAGCTTGCACTATTTATTTGCTATTTTCCCCCAGAAAGATGACTAGATGTGTGCATTGGGACTGGGATGCCACAGAACATAAAGTCAGTAAACTACTTTTGCATACACAGTATGTGCATGATTGGTCAGATGTTAAACTTAAAGGTTCACTATGTAGGGATCTGAGGGTATCTATTAGCATAAATTGAGTATATA
>JAQLOM010000003.1:6496319-6507631 GCA_030068315.1 Chrysichthys thysi
TAAAATAATAATAAACTATAATGGAGAGAGAGAGAGAGAGAGAGAGAGAGAGAGAGAGAGAGAGAGAGAGAGAGAGAGAGAGAGAGAGAGCCTCAGAAAGAGCATCAGAGAGAGACAGAGACAGCAAAGAGACCCCAGAGGTTTAACAACACACATGATGGTGACCGCTATTTGATAAACAGTGCGTAGTCATGGGAGGACTGCTGAGTACAATCCTTCATTGGTTTGAAGATGTGTCTTTCTATTTGAACAATTCACTTCAGGATGCACCCTTTACTTTTAATCAAGAAAATAACGTTGTATTTAAGATATGAAGGTTCTTTCTTCGAGAACAGGCCGATGCACAGCTTGCCTTGTGGTCAGCCCATGACGCGCACCCCATACGCCAGTGCAGGTGCCCACTAAAATTACCCGAGGACCAGATGGTCTCTAAACATGACTACTCCCTTGCGCTTGAGAGTAGGCCTACTGTATATTTATACATAATCTGTAAGCAAATTCCTAAGAAATGTTGGGTAATTGTATTAGATTGCTGCGTTCTGGTGACAAAAACGCAAAGTAATTTATTATTCAAACCAGTTAGAACCAATCCAAAACCAGTCTAGTTGATGACACATCATAAGTCCTTGCTCTGTTCCACATGGCTGACCCATGAAGGAAATCAGCTGGGTGAAAACTGTGAGCTCCAAAATCACCATTTAGGGATCAGTGACACCTCACAGACTGTTGTAAATCAAGAAGAATTTTGTTTTTTTTATCACTAGTTCAACTAAAACGTCCCATATACACATGTTACATCTATTACAGCCTGCTTCCATTTCTTTAGATACTCAGACAGTTGAAAGCAGTTGTGGTCTTCGACTTGTTTGTTCTCATGTTGTCTTGTAGATTATGAGCAACTGATTAGTCACCAAAATAACACCATATACTGGCAAGTCTCATACTCACGCAAGTGAGCTTTGCTGTGTGTGTGTTAGCAATGTTATTTATCTGATCTATACTGACTTGCAGCTATGGGCAGATGGTGGACTCAGTGGTCTCTCTGTGCTACGCTGTAGCTTCCTGCCCACACCTCAGGGTGGAGAGACAGAGGCCCAGTTCCAATTTGGAGCAGCATATCGTCTCCTTCTTTTAAATTCTTCACAAAAATAAATATTGAATAAAATGGCCATTGTATAACTGTTTTTTTGTCCTTCGATGCTGTATAGGTTCCTTTAATGCTTGATAGAAATGACCATGAAATGAGCAATGCTGAGCAAAATAAGTCATTTCCAAACAAGCAAAAGATGCAACAATTGCAAATTGCCAATGAGTAATCCTTGAGGACAAGCAACACTGTTACCAACGAATTAACGCAATCTGTGTCTTTCATCTCTCTAACTCCTGAACCCAAATTACAGAAAACCAACAGGGCGCAACTTGATTCTCAGTTAATCAATGAAACCTGTCAAAGCACCAATACAATCTGTAATACAATCTGTATTATTAAAGAGAAGAAAGTGAGCATCCACCCCCTCCTACACCTTAGCATCTCTCGCTATTGCTCTGTCACTCCATCCATGCATTGGCTCTGTCTCAGTAACATCCTGCACACTTATGCCAGCAAATGCAATCCTCTCCAAGCCGCCCACTCTCAAGCTTATCCAGAACAGCGTGACACAGTCATAGGCACGACTCCTTCTCTGACCGCCACAAATCCCAATGCAATCAAGTCAAATCCGTGGACTTACTAAAAGCCAATCCCAAAATATTGCTTTTTTTTTACTGCATATAACTGTAAACCATATAAACATATACAAGCTGAAAAAATCCAGACGATCGATTTTAGCCTAGAAGATCAACGCAAAACTGAATTGAATTTTTAAAACTCACCCACCAAATCACTCCAGGCCTCCTCTTCTTATCAAATAGCAAGCATTAATCAGCAGGGAGAGCAGGCGTACCCTGATACACACTCACCCTCTCGCACCCCCTTGTACCAACCCAACCTGGAGTCAAGTTCACTCCATCTCTCCTCCCCCTGTACCTTGCCCCAACACTCTCTCCACTCCCTCTATGCTAGATGGAGATGTCAGAGCTGCAGTGTACAGAGCATTGTTCTACCCATTCATAAACCGAGCCCCGATGCTGCTCATTGCACAATAAGCACCACTGTTCCAAACGGGTGAGGCAGAAGGAGAAAGGAACAAATGATGGGAGAAAAGAGGAGAAGAGAAAAGAATAAGTGATGTGCATAGTTTAAGCTGGCCGGAAGGACTGTATGCGGTCCAATTTATTTTGTCAGCATGTGAGCGAAAATGCAAATAGATCAAAAGAGGAGTGATGATACAACGTTCGGCTTTTTCTCTGGATTCTCTGGAATTAAAGGCATGATGACTCAGGAGCAGAATCATCACAGCGGCCCTCCAGCTCACAGCTATTTTAGCGGTTCAAAAGTAGCATCAAACATTCATCATCAGTATCGTGTACAGACAATGACGCCTCATAGAGAGGATGAAAACCTGGGAAATCATTTTGCACTCTGCTTTGCAGTAGAAGTTAGAGAAATGTGCTTAATGCTCAATGTGTTGATTGACTAAATTCAGCACACACTGAACATCTATATATATATATATATATATATATATTATTGACTATTTTTATCATACCTAAATTCTATTGGGTTTTTTTCTCAAATGCAACTGCTTATTGGTACAATTGAAAAAAGAAATGAGTAAAATAGAAATTTATGAAATTATAATACAGTACAGCTGCAGTGTTATCTTTTCCCTGTTCAAGCAGTTGAATTGGTATTACTATACAGAGAGGCCCAAACAATGTATACAGACTTCAACAGTGGTTATCTATGCCATTTTTTAAAAATTCAAATCAGTGTGCAACCACCAAATCAGTGGTTTAAATCAGTGCATAGAGTCAAGAGATGTGTAGAGAGATGTGTATACAGTAGTACAGCTTTTATGCAGATATTTTTCATGTTGAAGTGTATATACATTATTTGAGCCTTCTAGATTTGTGTGTCCTCCCTGAATCGTACTCTTAGTACCTGACCTAGAAAAATAGCATGAAAATATATTTTTTGCATTCCTGTACTTTGCACTGGATAAGAAGGACAATTTTAATTTGATATATATACATATATATATATATATATACATACTAGCTGATTACCCAGTGGCTTCGTTCACTGAGTGCAAGGGAAAATGCAGTATTTATAAAATAAGTTTGTTAATTACCAATTTTATTTTTCAACAAACAGCGGTCATGCGGAATTTCCGTTTCAAACGCGAAAAGAATTTTATATATTTAGATCAAAGTTTTCTTAAATAATGACTTACCAAATAGGTGTTTACTTCTTTTCAATATCAGTAAAATAACTCTCACACAAATAACAATTCGTAAAGACGATATAAAAATGGTGTCCACAAACGAAGTGATTAGTTAAAATGTAAGTGCTAGTTTTGCTGTTTCTGGTCATACGCACGTATATGTTCTGTGGTCGTACCTCATTTCTGTTTCAAACACAAGAAGAATTTATATATATATACACACACACACCTCCCAGGTATATATCCTATATAGTATACACTCACTGTCCACTTTATTAGGCACACCACTTCACCTGCACAATCACGCTCACAACAAACATCAGAATGAAGAAAAAGTGTGATCTTTGCGTCTTTAACTGTGACATGGCTGTTGGTACAACATGAGCTTGTCTGAGCATCTCAGAAACTGCTCATCTCCTGGGATTTTCACACGCAGCAGTCTCTAGAGATTATACAGAACGATGCAAAAACAAAACCAAAAACACCTGCTGTGAGCAGAGGGTCTGCAGGCTGAAATCCCTTCTCTATTGGAGAGATCAGTGATGGAGAGAGAATGATCAGACTGGTCTGACCTGACAGAAAGTCTGTAGTAACTAAAGTAAGAATACTTTATAACCACGTTGAGCAACAAAGCACACAAACCACACCAAACCTTGAGGTGGACCACATCAGGATCCACTCCTGTCAGCCAAGAACAAGAAAATAAGGCTATCGTGGGCACATAATCACTGAAACTCAATAGATGATGTTGATTTTGGTTTTTTTCTTTCTAATCTTCAACTGTCAAGTTTTGGTGAGCCTGTGTCCTAATAGCCTCAAATTCATTCCACCTTTACACTGAACTGTATGTTGTCTCTCCACATTTCTTACATTTTCTCAACACTGACATACACATTGTCCAAATAAAAACAGAATTGTGATTATGTAAGAATTTAAAACAGGGGAATAAAGAGGTCACGGTTAACAAACTCTTGAGTTTTTTGGTGTGACGTTTTCCTAACATGGTGCTATGACACACATATGATGTCACTGCTTTAGATAATGCTGTACCACACTTTTTCATGGTTCTTTTATCTGACAATAGTACACTTCATGAAATGTTGTCATGAAATGACAACATTTGAGTTACACTCTCAAGCACCCACCCACCCACCTACACACACACACACACACTCACGCCTGCCCCTCGTGCCTCCAAACACAGAGTTTATTGTCCGAACAGGCCAGTTCGTGCCTGACACCACACAACACAGGGAAGTCGATGTGAGCTGATAATGGTCCATCACACTCAACCCTCCCCCTCTTTCTCATATTAGCTGGAATGTATGTCGAAGCCCATTTTTTTGCTTTCTTATGCTCCATAGTATATACAAATCATGCTTTTCTGCATTACATTACAGCCACCAACATCTCCCTATACCAACCACACCCCTTGCTTGCACTCGACTTGATTTGTAAAGGTCATGATGTCAGTCCTGCGCAGGCCAGTGCTCGTGCCCTTCAGGACAGGCTCGCTGCTAGAGAAAAGGGCTATTGTCTTTCGAGCTGTTTAGGGAGACAGACTAGATGGATGGGTTTTATGGAAGAATGAAAAGATGTAGGAGACTGTAGAGAGAGGAGTCATGGAACAGACTGACTCCAGTAAAAACATGTGAAGTATCGGAATGACAACCGTAAACAGCGTCAGAGGGCCGAGGTAACCACACTGCAGGGTAAAAAGTGTAGCACAGTGATCATATCTCTATCTGGATCCAAATATCTACATCTGTTTCCAGATTTCAACCTAAAGTGGATGTGGCTTAAATGGCAAGATTTCAAAGGAAAATTGAAATATGAACCTCATCACTACAGCACCAGTCCTGATGCATACCTCGAGTTTTACCTAGCTGCCCTTTGAACCTTTCTACAGGCTGTCTTTTAAAGAAAATGTAAAAACAAAACATAACAACAACAACAACAACAAAAAAAAACAGTGCTGTACTTGTATCCATATTCACATCTGTCAAGAGCACATTATGTGTTCGTTTGGAATATTGAATTTGTATTCGTTTGTCCTTATACTCAAATAAGTAAACCACTCATATAGATACAAAGGAGATTAATAATGTATATAATTTGTTTATTCTAGTCATAGTCTTCCCATTTAGAAGTGGTGCTATATGCAAGACAACAGAGTGAATAAAGTTTGTCAGAACCTAACCATCACATCCAGACTTAGTCTCCCTCTTCTGCTGTCACCTTCACTCTTCTGGAAAGGCTTTCCATTCGACTGTGGAACATGACTGTGGGAATTTGCCTGTTCATCCACAAAGCATTACTAAGGACAGGCATTGATTTGGATGAGAAGGTCTGGGGTGTATTTGGCATTCATTCATTCCAAAGGTGTTCAGTGGGGTTGAGGTCAGGGCTCTGTGCAGGCCACACGAGGTCTTCCACACCAACCTTCATCAAACCACATCTTCATATATCTCATATTGTACACAGGGGCATCTTCAGCCTGGAGCAGATTTGGGCTCCTTAATTTCAGTGAAAGGAAGTTGTAACTCAACAGCATAAGAAGACATCCTATGTAGTTGTGCGCTTCCAATTTTGTGGCAACAATTTGGGGATGAAACGCATATGGGTGGGAAGGTATAGTGTTCACAAAGTTTTGGCCATACAGGGTATATAAAGAGAAAAATATAATGTGAAAATATATGTTTAGAACGCTGCTGATTCAGCCTAAATTGAATTGCTGCATGGAGTCTCGATGTTCTCTCAGTGAAGAGAATGAGAGAATGTCAATCAATAAGTGACGTAGGGTTTAAGAAAGAAGAGCTGGATCTTCAGACTACAGGGAACATAAACCTTAATGACTTAACAATGCAAAAAATTTGATAGAATCAATCAGATATAACTACTAAATCAGTCTTTGGGAATATAACATGCATAATATAAATCGGGGCGGTGCAGTCGCCTCACAGCAAGAAGGTTCTGGGTGCAAACCTGCTGGCCAACTGGGGCCTTTCTGTGTGGAGTTTACTTATTCTGTGTGAGTTTCTTTCTGGATGTTCTACTTTCCTCACACAGACCAAAGACACGCAGATTAGATTAATTAGCTACTAAATTAGCCATAGGCATGAGTGTGTCTGCTTGTTTGTTTCTGTTTTAGCCCTGTGAAAGCCTGGCGACCTGCCCAGGGTCAACAATACAAATAAAGTACAAAGTAGTGCAAAATGAGAAGCATACACATTAACATTACCACATTACGCATTCGGCTTAATCAAACTCAAACAAAAAATTAGCACAGCCGTACTTACTTATGCATGCACAATACACTTTACTGAAAGTAAGCCAAGTAACAAATTTAACAACTGGATAAACTTAACACTCAGTGGTTCTTGCAACATGCTGCCTAAGTCTTTATGCAAGAAAGATGTCCAGAACTACATTTTCAATACAGTGACAAGTGTAGAACGCACAATAAGCCTTACTGAAGGTAAGCAAAGTAACAAATTTAACAACTAAATAAACTTAACACTGAGTGGTTCTTGCAACATGTTGCACAAGTTTTTACGCAACAAAGATGTCCCAAACTACATTTTCAATTGTGTGACAAGTGAAGAATGATACTATTATACCCAGGACAGCAACCACGCATAACATTGGGATGAAAGCTGAGAAAATGCTGAATTCAAGTTATAGCAGACTGTAAAGATTCATGAGTAACAGAATATGAAAACGGCATAACATCATATACACTATATGCAAGATAAGGAAACAGTCCTGACTGCCAATTAAGTACAGTCCACAAGACATCTTTTAATCATTCATTGATTTTCAGAAAACACTTTATCCTGCTCATGGTTGAAAGTGTTGTGGTGGATCCAAAGCCAATCTTGGGAAAACTGGGCATGAGGAAACTGGGTGTGGGATGATATTCTACTACAAAGTACCATGCGCACACACGCGCACACACACACACACACTCATTCACACATAGAGGCAATTTAGAGTCACCAATCTAAGGTGGGAGGAAACCAGAGAACCTGAGGCAAATCCAGACAGACACGCAGGGTCTTCCTAAAACTGAACCTTGGGGCTTGGAGCTGTGATGCAGCAGCACCACCCAGAAGACATACGTGTGCTATAAAATATCAGGGGGACTGGCTTATTTGTCCAGTTCCGGTGGGTCTTCTTTAATCCTAACAGTTCTCAGATCGTCATCTTATTTCTAATTATAAACAATGCTTATTAACAAGTGAAAAAGTGTATAGTGATATAAAATAGGACAAAATAGCCTAAATACAGTAGTCTCATAATAGACTCTTATGAATCGGTGTCAACTGTAACAAGAAACTGCATGGCTTCTTTTAGGATTATGATTAAACATGAATCTAATATTCCAAGATGCTGCTAAAAGGAAGACGCTCCATGCTGAATCAGAGTGGAGACACGCTGCTTAGGTATGAAGTGGATTGATGCATATGATCTGATTGAACAAGTGTTACATGTGTGCACAAGCAGCACCACTTTACAGAAGAGATACAAGCACTATTAAGTAAGCAGTGTGAGATTAATATCTAAAATGCACACTAACCATGCAAATTTAAATAAATGTCTCCATGTATCTTTGATAGTAAGCAGCAGAACAGATCTCAACAATTATTAAATAAATTGTACATGTGAAATAACTCACACATGCTCAAAGGTAGTAACAATTTGGCCTTTAGAAAATAAATTGCACGGATACTTGATATCTTTACTTGGGGATTAAAAGTGATCGCGTTTAATGGAAGACAATATATAACCTCAAATTTGTTCTCAAACTCAGTTGCAGACATGTGATTCAAAATTGAATGAAACATTTGATTTGAAGTCAATGTTCAACTATTGTTCGAAATCTGAAATCGTTCACAGGTATTATGACAGAAGGAGCACACTTACCTTAGGAGGATCCTCACTCCTTAAACAGCAAGACTGAAATGCCAGCAATGGCAGTATGATGCAAATCTCCTTCCCCATGGCATCTGTGTGCCCAAGCCCTCCCTTTTCATCCCACTGTCTACCAGATCTCCCCCCACCCGATGCGTGAGTGTACACACGTGCACGCGCACACACACACACACACACACACACATTATGAATGGTTAATTTTTCTTTGGCCTAAGGTTAGTGTAGACACCATGTAATGTTCTGATTGCTGTGAATCTGGAAGGCTAAAGACTATTTCATGGAATATGGTCACTAAAAAGATGACAGGTTGAACAGGTTTACTTTGGTGTTCAGCCCTCCCTCATTGGAGCAGGTTTCCAGCATTTTGTTTTATCTGCAAAATGACACTTTTTTTTTAATAATCCGATCAGCTGCTAAGCCTATAGGACATTTCCTGTGTCAGAACACTGCAGAAGACATGACATCACAGTATGTGCACTTTATCGAATGCCAGTGCACTGGATTTAAGGTCATTTAGTTTTTTTTCCAGTAAAATGGTGCCCCATGTATAAACCGTTAAATATAAATTAATTCTAATTAAATATAAATATAACAGATAGATGTTCAGGCGGCACGGTGGCTGAGTGGTTAGCACTGTCGCCTCACAGCAAGAAGGTCCTGGGTTTGAGCCCCGGGTTCGGCACGGGTGCCTTTCTGTGCAGAGTTTGCATGTTCCCACCGTGTTCGTGTGGGTTTCCTCCCACAGTCCAACGAGCTAATTGACTACTCTAAATTGCCCGTAGGTGTGAATGTGAGTGTGAATGGTTGTCTGTCTCCCTGTGTCGCCCTGCGGTGGATTGGCAAACTGCCCAGGGTGCGTCCCGCATCTCGCCTGATGTCCGCTGGGATTGGCGCCAGCTTCCCCCCACGACCCTGACCAGGATTAAGCGGCCGAAGACAAATAATGATGATAATAATAATAATAGTTATCGTTATAGTTATAATAATAACAGTATGGTTATTGAGTTATTGTATATAACTTATTTATTATTATTATTATTATTATTATTATTATTATCATCATATTAATAATAATATTATTGTTATAATAATATAGTTTTTGTATATGGAGTTATTGTATATTAAAGCTATTGTAATATTGGTAAATTAGAGCCATTGTATTATTGTTTTATTTTATAATTGTAATATATTTTATTATTTACTATTGGTATCTTAACCTGTTAGTAATTTCTTTCTTTCTTTCTTTCTTTCTTTCTTTCTTTCTTTCTTTCTTTCTTTCTTTCTTTCTTTCTTACTGTTCTGGAGCAAGTGTAACCACATCATTTCCTCAGGGATTAATAAAGTATTCTGATTCTGATACAGAGAATATAGTATGCATATGCATGGCAGACATGGTACATAATCTAAAGCCAATGAAAAGTCGATTTTCCAAATGTGCAGTTATTCAACACCCCCAAAACTGTATAATCTTTGATAAGGTGACATTTCTGTAAGGAGATCTTTAGTTAACTTGTAAAGAAGAAGGTTGGTGAGGGAATGACCGTTTATAATTGCTGAAACATTAGTGACAACTAAAACTAACATGTCTCACAGGTGCTCCGATGCATTAAATGTATTGGCAAATGGTTAAAATGCATGCTTTGTCTTTTCTTAATACATCAATCATTGTAATTGTTGACAAATTAGTGTTGTGTAAGAAGTATTAAAGGAGTGATAACAATAACTCCACTTCATAGGGTCACATCATACCACCACTGATTTTTTTTCTTCCTATAACAGCATGTTCTGTTGTTTTATTATTTACAAAATATGTAACCGTATAACATGCATTCAAAACTACAATAAGTGCACTATAACAATCTCTACACTCCAACGATCTTAGTAGAAGTCAACTGTAAGTCATGCAAGAGCTGTTCTTATGTAATTATAGTTTAGCCAACTTGCCAAGACTGGAGCAAGTTTATAAAAAGTCACTCTGATTACTTCTACTTTCTCTAAGTGTTCATGGTATTCACATAAAATCAAAGATACAGATGTTGGTGACCCATAAACATAAATTTAAAAAGTACAGTGGTACCTTGAGATACAAGTTTAATTCGTTCCGTGACGGAGCTCATAACTCAAATTACTCGTATAACAAATCAATTTTCTCCATTGAAATGAATTGAAATGCCATTAATCCGTTCCAGGCCACCCCAAAACACCGTGATTTTTTTTGTTACATGTTTTTAAATAAGAAGAATGTAATTATTAATAACGAATATTGTATAAAAACACAATCCAATAGAATGTACTGTGAAAAACTGGTTTTATTAAGTGTAATATACAGCACTGTCAGGACGGCAGGCAACCGTCCTGCATGAAGCCGCTCCGCCTCAGCTGAGTACTAACCGCGTTTTCCATCTCACACACCTCCATATTCATTCATGCTTATGCCTGTGTTCAGTTAGGTCTAACCTTTATTTATGCCAGTCGCCCTTAGTCCCGCGTCTCGCCACCATTGCGTACAATAGCGTACAACGCGGTAGTTAAATGTTTGTGTTTCATGACTATCTTCCTTTTTCAGACTCTTGGTCATTAAGCTAACAAGGGCCAACCCGGCCGGCTCGTCTAAGTGCTGCATACGGACTGGAAGGCTGTGCTTCCTCTCTCCCGGCTCTCCCCGTTTATGCCGGGGTTTCTTATGATCACCGTTACTGTTTATGTTTGTATGAATGTTCATTAAAGGCATCTGGTGGCACAAACAAGCGTAACGAGTCGTATCATGACTAGCACTTACCTTGGAGATCAGATGACATGAAGATGCTGACACTGGAGGTGGAGCAGAAAGGCTGAACTGAATAACTGAATCTTATTCACTGATTATTTAGCTATCCTCACGTTCATCTGTAGGGTTTTCAATAAAAACCTGTCCAATGAGGTGTGTGTCATCCTGCCTTTCTGAATGGTTCTGAAATGCGTTAGGGGACGTGGGATTAAATAGCGCCGTCGCACGCCCAGGTGTAACTTTTTCAGGGTGTTTCTTTTGAATAAAGTCTGAAAGTAAGGATT
>JAQLOM010000003.1:6579337-6600807 GCA_030068315.1 Chrysichthys thysi
GAATGGGTCAAATGCAGAGAAAGAATTTCACTGTGTGTCACGCTATGCTGTGGTGTGTTTCACGTGTGACAATCACTTGCACATTTTTTTTTTTTTTTTTTAAATGTCCATTATGTAGGATTCAACCACCTTCATGGCCCTCCCTTACACCTCCCTTTCCAAGCATGTATTAGAACATACAGTGGCCATCAGGTGCCTGTAGCATACTTCCAAGCACTTTCTTGCTTTTTCCTGTGCTAAACAATGACACTCCTCCATGTTTTTTATTCAGGTTCTCAGACTTAGCCAGCACCAGTGAACACTGATTCCTCTTCTTTCTCCTTCCTTGTCTTCCTTTGTTTTTATTTGTCACCCTTCCAGCACCTCTTCCAGACTCACACTGTCACTTGAAAAATGGGAAATGCGGAAGATGCCCTCTAGAGGTTTTTTCCGATCTGGGCTACTGTAGTGGCACAGCATGGCAGCTCTGTAGAGGTGGACCCACTCCCTATGTAGATATAAAGGGCTTCTAAGCTAACAAAAACACAATGATTTGTAGTTACAGGTAATTATACAATCATGGCAACATACTTATGAATTCCAGAAGAATATTATGCAGCATATACTCCGTTTCTGCTAATAGGTACCCTCAAAATCCTACAGTACATAGTAGATCTATAATTGTACAAACTTAACTTCAGAGAGTGCATTAAAATACCTTAACCTTTTTCTATTTCTAGTTTGTCAGGTTCGGTATCAAAAATAAACACTCTCTAGTTTATACTCTGACTAATTTATATTATTATATGATACACATGTAGAATTTATCCTGTAGCACAACATGGCCAGAAGTGTATGCACACCTGACCATCACACCCATATGTGCTTCTTTAACATCTCATTGCAGATTTAATCCATTTTTGGATTCTGTTATAATAGCATCCATTCTTCAGGAAAGGCTTTCCACTAGATTTTGAAGTGTGGCTGTGGGGATTTGTGATCATTTAGCCACAAGAGTGTTAGTGAAATCAGGCACTAATGTTGCATGGGAAGGTCCTGGTGTGCAGTCGGTGTTCCAGTTCATCAGAAAGTACTCAGTGGGGTTGAGGTCAGGGATCTGTGAAGGACACTCGAGTTGTTCTACTCCAGCCTTGGCAAACCATGTCTTCTTGGAGGTTGCTTTGTGCACAGGACCACTGACATGCTGGATCAAGTCTGGACTTTTTAGTTCCAATGAAGGGAAATTGTAAACTACAGCACACAACGACATTCTTTATAAATTTGTGGCGACAGTTCAGGGAAGAAACCACATATGGGTTTAATGGTCAGGTGTCTACATACTTTTGCCCATCTAATGTATCTATTTACCTGCTGTTGGTAACTAGTCAGGTTTAAAGTGTGCTCCTTTGCTACATTTACTAACAGCCTGTTGGGTAAATGGCAAACATTTATTCAATTTGGGAGCTAATTATCAAAAGGTCATTTATATCAAAAATTGGCCCGCTGTATACATGTTGGATTTCTCAAGCAGTCAGTAATTCTATCTGCATATGCAAAGTATCTTAACGAATAACTTATGACAATCTTATAATTGTGTACCACAATTACTTTGAATTCTCAAAGTCTGATCGTTCCCAAGGTGACAATAGTGACAATAGGGTTTAGTGCAAGGCAAATGACTGCTAAATAAAATGCACATTATTTTAACAAATGAAAACTGTGTGATCAGTGATTTGGTGAAACTTTTTTATAAGGAGTGTCTCCAGTGTCCCTGTGTTGTAAAAGTAAGCTTTCAGATGCAGGAAGGTCTTTAGGACATGGGTTTCTTGGGAACATGATAAGCTGCAGGTGGGTTTTTTTTTTTTTTTTTTTTTTTTTTGGTTTTATTAACTGCAAGAGACGGGAAAAAAATAAGCAAACTAGCTACATATGTAAACTTGATTGAATACATTCTGCAACACTAAATGTGACATTGTTTCTTGTTTTGTGGCTTATAAGAAAATGTAAACAAAAAAAGTGGTATAAGAGGAATAAAACACACTAGGATGTGCTGGAAAAGGGGAAATAATCAACTTATAGGTCTTTAGGTTACAGTAAGTCCTTATGGCATTGAGTGCCATTAGACCATCTCATTGTTGATTATTTTCCTACAATAGCACTAGTCTTATAACTAGTGTTATGCTTATTCTTTACTCGTAGAACTGAAATAAACACGTACCTCTGTAAACCTTTATATCTCTCAGGACAAAGGCACATTTACTGTTTAGTTATTTACTCACTAACGCGTCCAGATTTATCGTGGCATCTGGTATCACATAATTCAAAGCCTAGGTGCGCATGCACATGCGCGCACACACACACACACACACACACACACATACACACGTTCTCATGTGAATGAGCCTCTCACAAAGCAGGCTGATGTGTTTTAACACATGATAGTCTCTGGTCAGCACTTTTCATAAGCATGTTATTCTAAGCATTGAAATCCAGTATGAGGGCAGATATAGTGTCTCTGCCACACGATTCTAATCCTGGCTGTTTTTCTGGCTATTTACATAACTGATCACATTTTCAACCGCCACTGGACTGAGGTGGTGCTGACTGAAATAACAAACACTCCAGAAATATACACTAAAACCCTGGGTGTCTGACCACCCTGGGTTTGAGAACAGAGTTGTACAGTGTTGCTCATGTGTTGTTCCATTTCAAGCTGAAACAGTTGCCACACAGTTTGATGTCAGACAGAATATTTAATTACGGGATTGGAGAAGACGTGTCACAGATCTATTCCAAGCAGGGTTTTTGCAATGCATTGCTTCAGAATCCAGGTTTTTGTTCAGAGTCATTCAGATGAATCTTTCAGACAGTCAGAGCCCTGATGATTTCTCGTTTAATATCATAACTTCTTTGAAAACAGATTGAGACATTTCCTAGTTTCTGACATGAAGTATAAAACATTATACGGCATGTTGTAAGAGGAGTATTGGTGTGATGCAACTTGCCTTGAAGCGGTGTTATTATTATTTTCCACTGACAGCATGTTGCAAAGTGTTTTATTCATCTTATACTACAGCAGTTTGCCAAACAAAAAAAAGTTTTTTTACTTGTGTAAGAATGACTTCATACATTTTAATCAATTTATAGTTGTGTTTAATGTTGTAGGCATCCACCAACCAGGTTACTTCGTCATATCACTTACTTTTGAGCAGCTATAAAAAGTTAGTCAGCTTCTTTTTTTTTCTGTTTTAAATTAATTAAAGAGTAAAAGTAACACATTTTTCTGTGTGGAATTATTTTACCTCTGACTGTTACAAAGTGCCTTCTGAAAATGCTGAATAACCTGCATGCTTTAATTTGATCAGCTGAAAATTCTCAAAATCAGTTATTTAAACGGCACTGTGGAATAAAGAAAAAAATAATGCTTCACACCAACTAAATCTGAAAAAAATAAAATAAAAAGAAGGAGGAAAAACTAAGTCCAAACCATTTAACTGCTCTTGCTGTTAAAGCCCTGGAGAAATAGACTTAACTGAGAATCCCAGTTTTTATAAAGTACACATTCTTATCAAAATGCTAGTTTAACTAATTGGCCAATATGACAATACTTCTAACAGAGTCAAAAGCTGCACTTTTTGTTTGCTTTATTGGCGGGTTTGGGTGCTGGTGGTGGCCACCCCTCATCGTCGTTAAGTTGGGAATTAAAATACGAGGGCATGTGAGATGGTTGTGTTATTAAGTCACACAATGAAGTATTCCAACTGGGGAAAACGCATCGAGTCCCTTAAATAAGTAATGATCGCCAAGATCAGAGGAACTGTACAATACAGCAAATCAACTTAAGCACAAGCTTTGATAATGAGTCTTAATAATTCAAAATGTGTAATTATCCCTTTACAGGAAAGCACAACAGTAGCGGGAAGCTGGAGGGATTTTGGCAATTAGTGCGAGATTGGGGTCACAAAGTCAGACCCAGTCCTGAGTGAAGGGGGCAGCAGGTACAGCAGTCGAGCATCAATATAGTGAAGAGTTGTAATGCTGTGAGGGGGGGAAAAGTTCACGAGGAAATCCTATGTACCCTGGTCTTACTTGATCAGTCATGGGATGTTGTGTGCTTCTTCAGGATTTCTCTGATAACATGGCTAACCACTAATAGGACCTTAAGGCTACCAGTAAGCATCATAAAAACCGTGCACCTGCTTTACTTCACACCATCTTCTTTCATATAAGCATAGCATTAATGATAGTAATTTTTCATACCATCACAGTAATCATAGTAATTTTATGCATATCATTACTTGGCAATTAAAGCTGATGTCAGTGACAGGACCAGTGGTGTTGGGCTTACATTCTTATATCTCCTAATCATCTTATTAGATATCGGATTAGACTCGATTGTTAAGTTAAACAGGATCAAGACCTTTTCGACTGCCTGTTCACATGGTATTGCATGCATTGTCAAGGTTAGATCTAAGCACGTTTGTATGATTTATTACGAGATTGGCACTGCTGTATTAATTCCGAGGGTGGTGTTAGAGTTAACTAGTGTTTTGACGTCAAAGCAGCTATTTATTATGGTCAGGGTCACCTCTGATCTTTAATCTCATCTAACATCTGACCCACTGCAGAAGCATTGTGGCTGTTATAGTGGTGTTGACAGAAGGCTCTGGTACTTCATTGCTTCTCTTTGTCAGGCTTTTGTCTTAAGCGAGGGCTCTTATTTTCTATATTTCAGCCGGGTAAAAGGTCCCACATTTGCAACTTGAATAATTGAGATTAATCACCCGGCTAATCACTGTATTTGTCTTCCATCCATTTGTGTTTCACAATACACAGATGGAAAAAAAAGGGATGAAAAGAATCAGCGTTCCTATTAAATCACTATCTTTTAACAAGCAGCGCTCTCCTTTCATGCAGGAGGGCATTCAGTGGAGCCACTTGGCACTCATTGTTCGGTTAAATGAGTAATCATAACATCAATGAGGCAGTGAAACGCGATGCGGCGCACATTGACAACCTTTGCGCCCCTTTCAGGGAGGGGAGTTAATTTGATCACCATGATCTGGGCTCCTTTCAGGCACACGCCACCACAGCCAGCAGCTGGGAGGCCTAATCCCCCAAAAATCACACAC
This sequence comes from Chrysichthys thysi, assembly GCA_030068315.1. Classification (NCBI taxonomy): domain Eukaryota; kingdom Metazoa; phylum Chordata; class Actinopteri; order Siluriformes; family Claroteidae; genus Chrysichthys; species Chrysichthys thysi. The sequence continues at coordinate 6,584,449 of JAQLOM010000003.1, forward strand.
CGCAAATGCTCTGAAAGGGAGAAAATATGGGATCCAAATCACCCCTTTCAACACTTTGCCATGCATCAATCTAGTGGGCGCTAGACCAGCGTTAGGATCCCTATCCTGCTCTCATCACTGAGTATCACTCGTGCAGTTGCGGCTGAGCCAGGATGAGCCTGCGAACCTTAATTGCCAGATGGTGAATATTTATCTCCCCCCTTCTTCACTCAAAAGTTGCATTAATTGCAGGGTGGCCCGGGGGCTGAGTTTCCCTGATCAGAGTGATAGAAGCCCATGACCCTGATTAAATACCCCCCAACCCCCAACCCTCGTACACGAGTCTGCGGCAAAGGTGGCGCTGGCTGTGTGCAGGGTGGTGATGGTGGGAGTGGGAAGTTTGAATTCTTGCCCCAGTCATTTGCTTATTGAGCCACCTGGGCCTTGACACTGGCGGGTGGGGGTGTGGAGAGGTTGTGTGTGCGTGTCTATGTGAATAGCTGCAGTGGGTTGGCACAGGGAGGGCTTAAGGGGTCTCGGCATTCTCCGAGCCCTCTTTCCTCATCTTCCCCCACCTCCTTTTTTCCCCTCCAGCATGGCGTGCTGCCCCACAGCAGCTCTCTCTCTCTGTCTGTCTCTCTGTGAGTGCGGCCTCGTTTACATATCTCCCAGAGATGTAATTGAATTAAATGAAGCTTCTGGAGGGCAGCTGTGGCAGCTGCTGTTTGTGGCATGTCAAAAGGGCCGCCACTTTAAGAGCACTTACATATGCTCCAAATTAGCAGGTCAGATAGGCACACGCGCTCGATGACAGGGGCACTGCTGCCAGCGCAACAAGGGGCCCTGCAGCTGTGGGCAATTCACTCTGAAGGGCCTTTATCACAGGCTCATTATCTGTGTGCGTGTGTGTGTGCGTGTATGTATGTGTGAGAGAGAGAGGAACGGGGTGACTGTTTGTGTGTCGAGGCTCACAGGTGACTGAGGTAATTAAAGAGTATAAGATGGCCTATTAGGCTGCTAATAATAAGTGGAGGCGTTTAGGTCATGGAGTCACGACATAAGGGTCAGTATCCAGGGCTTTAGCGGAGATATTAGTAAATAAGATTTGATGTGCTCTTGGATGTTGATTTGATATACCCTGTTGAAGTTTTGTACAATTCTGGCTTTATAATCTGAACATCGATGCGTTACTATTGTTCCACTTAAAGAGGTTCGACACTGGCTAATAAATCTCAGCACACAGTGGGAGGCAAATATTAAATAGACATTTTTTATGTTTATCCTCAGAAAAAATCACTCACTGCTGCTTCCAGGTAGGGAATCTGTTCATTTCATTTCATAATACACTCAATCATCCTCAGTAACGGCTATTACCTGGTCTAGTGGATTCAAAGACTATCCTGTGAACACTGGGCATGAGGCAGGAATACATGCTGATTTGGATGCCATTCATTCACACCTAGGGGGATTTTAGGGTAGGAGATCCTCCTGCCATGTTTTGGGCCAGTTGGAGGAAACTGTAGAACCCAGAGAAACGCACATTCTCGCAGGGAAAACATGAGAAACTCCACACACTCAATAATTTGAGCTCAAGAACAAACCGAGAACCCCGGAGCTGAGAGGCGGCAGTGCTGCCTCCTACACCACCTCGCTGCCATGAACCCACCGTCACAAACAATTAGAGAGTCAGTTTTACCAGGTCCGCTCACAATACCAAGATCAAAGTAATACAATATAGTGATGTTTTCAAATTCTGTTCAATTTTGTGCATAGTTCTTTTAACGATGGGCATATGTTTTTGTAGATACAGAAGCATATAGTCAGATTTCTTTATTAAATCCATGACTACCTGCCAGGGTGAGAGATTTCATTTCAGTATACACAATAATATGTGACCCATGCTGGCATAATGAGTCAGAATGAGAATTTCAAAAATGAGATATTGTTACTTCCACTTTGTCCATCTAAACAGCTTCAAAGTGGGGCATGGTTTGTTGAAATCGGACAAAAAATAACCGAGTTACATCCACCTGAAGTCGACCACGTCTAATGGGGTTTGGAAACTCACTTTCCATTGGTTCATAAAAGCATCATCGGGAATTCCATGTGTATTATCAGGAAGTAGAGGAAGTACGCTTCACAACGATACCAAATGTATAGGGGGATTCCCCCGTCTCACCGCGAGCGTGGTGAAAAACACGTATTTATCATGAAATATTATGACAAAGGACTAATTAATGAAGACATCCGAATGAACATAATGAACAAAACCTTAAAATAAAAGTAGTTTGGGATGTTTTCTTGCTCTTTTATAATGGGGATCATTAAATGAGGGCTGTGTGGACTCCTTTTTGAGAATCTCATTTCAACTGAAACTATGTTTTGCCTCTTAGTTCATAATGAGCCTATGCTTATTCCGACTCATTATATCAACACGGGTCACACATATATTTATATATATTATTATATACAATAAATCTTGGATTGGCCCGCACATAGAATGCACTGTGATATTTTTACACAGTGGTATTTATTGGGTTTACGTTGGATTTGCAGTGCATTTTGGGTAATATTATTGTGAACTAGGGCATTTAGGGAAAAACATAATAGACTGACATGCCAAATAGTACAATATGTAGTATCAATTGTATTCTTTTCTTGGGAAATCTTTAAAAACTTGAAAGACTTTACTAGGATGTGGCAACTTCAAAGGGCTTAAGGTCTTTACCCATACATGATTACACGAAGAAACCATGCGAAAGTGCAAAAAAATTGATGGTCTATTTAATGCAACATTAAAATTCATATTAAACCCAATGAGATTCTTTGAGCACTTCACAAAAATAATGGCTCGACGATGGAGTAGACAAGAAATGATGCACTGGTGTTTATTCTTTTACTTAAAAACGGGAAAGAAGAAAAATGAGTACATCATATTCTGAGTATGAAGTCAAGCAAGTGAGAATGTGGGGAATTTCCCTGCTTGGTTCAAGAACTGAAACTCTCACAAGCTATAATACATAAACCACATCACAGTAGTGGGCTACGGACCATAAATTGTACACCCACCATTTTTATTGCCGAGCGTCTCTTGTATTTTTTTTTCCAGGCATTGTCTTGTTGCCCTTGTCAAACAGTGCTGGGATTTGTGACACAAAATGAACGAGACACTCCGCTATGCCTGCAGCAGTGTGATGACGTTTTCACAACCTATGGACTGATTGGTTGAATGCGTTCTTTTTCGTGGATGAAGTGCTTGAAAAATTAAGCCCGTTGTGAAAAAAAAAAAAATCGCTTTTTAGCGCGTGAATGTTCGTTTTTGATGTGAACGTGTTCGCTTATGGGATAGTCATTCGAAAAAATGTATCGTTGGACGAAAAAAATCATAATGAGAGATAGTGCTGTATGTTTAACGACTTTTTAAATGGATAAACACCTCACAGGCACTGTGTGGAAGTCTGGCAAAACATAATGCATAATGAATCATGTTGAGGCTGAATTTAGGAAACTAGCCAAAAATGCTGAAAGATTTTTGTTACTCTGCTACTAATCTACTTTGTCATTTCTACTTTAAGAAAACTTTATTGAAGACATTTACTACCATTGACTTAGCGTTCTGCTTGCAAAGATCACATTGTGTAAAGACTCAGTTTAACGAATGCAGTGGTAAACACTCCGTCTGCTTAAAGAAGTCTAAAACCTTGCTAGTGAAGTGTGCGTATTTTCCAGTTGGTCAAGTTGTTGGATAACTTGTGAATGGACATGAGCTTAATCGTTTCAGTTTGTAATCAAGGAATGATCAGATTCTGACAAAACGTCTGCAATGATTCTGCACTGTCACATCATTAAAACAGTGTGGAAAGTGTATACGCTTTGTACCAGTGACTGTGGGCAAAGTTTTAAATGCAAAATATTTCAGTGAACTAAAATACATTTCGAGAGAACAGAAGTGACTGAATTATTCGACGATTATTTCTCCTCCAATGTGAGCTTGAACAGAAATCAGTCGAGTAGAAGCAGTGAGTAACTTTTCCTTCAGGTGAAGAGACTGTCACGAACGTGGTGTGGGCAGGACACATACGTGGTGAGCTGCTGAATAAATATATATTGATATATTTATTTAAAAAAGAAAATGGCAAACAAGTCCAACTCGGCAAGCACAAGAGGATATCCAAACAACGAGCAGAAGATCAGGTGATCGGGCAAACAAGCAATACTAGGCAGAGCAAAAACGTGAATTGTGAAACAGAGTCCAAGGTCAAAACCGGAAGAACAAAACAAGGCAAACTAGGGCAGAGACGGGATTCATAAACTAGAAACAAAACGGGTCGATACACACAAGGCAAAACAGGGATCAGAAAGGCTCGGTATAGACAGCGTCCGTGAAGAGCGTTAATACTTCGCGACGTGTGTTTCAAAACTAGAGTCTTATGTAGTCCTTGTGACAAGGTTCAGCTGGTCCTCATCACGACTTGATGACCGTGAGCGCAATGTCTGCGCATGAGCCGCTGGCGCTATCGTGCGGATCACTACAGCGTCCAAGAAACGCATATAGTTCAAGCGGTGCGCTTTCGTGCAGTTCACTTCTGCGTTGCCAAAAACGCATACGGCAGGGAGGAATCCTGACAGAGACCGACAGTGTTATGGGTGATGCGTTTCCATGAGTAGATTAGGTTTTTAATGCGGGATATTTTTCAGCGGATTTGAAATGGAATTTTTTAAAATTCAAAGCTTGCCACTTTTGGGGATAAGCTCACTTTAAATGATAAAATTGTACTTGTTTCTTGAAATATGTGCAAAATAGAAACGGAAGTCCATATATCTGTCCATATACATAAAGGGCAAGCCAAAAGTAAGTATAGAGTACTGATCGGGTGATGTTTAGTCATGTCATGGTCATGTTTTGCTTGAAATGTCCTCCATTGAAGCGTTCCTAGAACCTGTACTCAACACTGTGACACACAGTACCACGTGTTCCAGTCAGCATCATTGTCTCTAAATGCTTGTGAGATGAACTCCTTCAAGTGCTCTCAAGCAATTAAAAAAAATTAACCGAATTGATTAGATACGTTATGATTTAATGCCTCCTCTTGTGGTATTCACAACTTCATAAGCGGAAATTTTCTGAAAGCTCAGAGTTCAAGAGGTGTGGTGTGTGTTGCTGATGTTTTCAGAAATGGTAGTGGCATGGAAGTAGATATTTTGGTGGATGGTGCATTAATATATTGTGATTTTAGTGGTATAGAGTTTTCTTCATAATTTTATAATATGTCTGAGGGAAATGGTGATGTTCCCAATAGCCTGCATCACATGACGAGATGGGTTTCTCATGTTAGCATCAGGGGAATAGCTAATGTGACCTCCGAGCTCGCTACTAAGTGCTTTGCACTGAGGTGATATTTCATGCTTGAATGACTCCCTTGGTACGAAAAATCCAGAGATTGCACAGAACAGCGCTCTTCCTAACAGCTCCATCTGGGTTTTTTTTTTTTAGCTAAATTTTTCGTTCACTGATCCAATGTTTTGACGTCTACCACCATTTTTACAAAGCTACTCTGGATGGTTATATTTAGTGCAAATTGTGCTATCCACAGTAATTCATGGGTTCAAGGCTCGTGTGATTATTCAGCAATACATTTTTTTTTTTTTAGAATCAATTAATCGAAATAAATGTTATTTTAATAACCAGTTGCTCCTATACCCACAACTAATATTACTAATACTAATAACATAAATTGTGTTTTTTCCACATTCAACACAAAATGACTTTTGTGTTGTGACTTTTAATGACTAGTGCCCAGGCTGCTACACTGACACCAGCTTCTGGCAGTGTTCCTCAGGAATCTTAGCCCATTCTCATGGGCAATGACTTCAAGCTCACTGATATTCTTGGGTCTGTATGCTGCAACCGCCTTCTTCAAATCCCACCAAAGATTTACTTTGGGGTTCAAGTCAGACAACTCTGACGGCCAATCTAGAACCTTCTGAGACCTTTTCTGAAACCAAGCCTATAGAAGAAAGTGTATGTATTTGTAAACACAGGGGGTCCTCTGGTTACGATGCAGTTCCGTTCCAACAACAGTGATGTAACCCGAATTTTGGTGCAAGTCAAAACACACCCTAGCCTAAGTCACGTACCTATCTTAACACAGTTGTAAAATCATAATCTAGAACATAAAAACACAACTAAGCCACAGAAAAAGGAAAAGGACATAAAAATACTGTACTGTACACTGCACTGTAGGAACAGAAAACCTGACATCCAGTTATCCGTGGCTGTTTCTCCCTTTTCTGATTTCTTTACAATGTCTAATTTCACTTCCATCATGATGGTTATTCTCTTCATTGAAGCACTACCATCTGAAGACTCAGCCTTTCGTTTAGCAGCCATGATAAGAGCCAAAAAGTCACCAAGCAAAGCAACACAAACGGAACACTTGTGCTTTCTTTTACAGTCAACTTCGCCAACTTCCTCACTCATATACTGTGTTACTGTGTATTCTTCCCATAGTCTGTAAGTACGATGCTAACGGCATAAACTGAAACACTCAAGTCTTAATTATTTTGAACAATTTTATGGGAGTGAGCGTCGTAAACTCGAAACACCAAATGTCGGGGCTGCTGTAACCCAAGAACCTCCTGTATACTTACATTTTTTTTATGGTTTTCCTAGAAATGTGTTTCCTTTTCCATATGAGATCATTTTATGTGAATATCTCTTATTCTGTAACTTAACAATTGAGTTTACGCAAATGGCTTACGGAAAATGACTGTCCTGACTGAAATGAGTGGCCTTTAATCACTTTAGCTGTGTGAGCTGCGGTAATGAATGAAATAAATAAAGATAAATCGCCATGCGACGACATAAATGAGTCAAGGGAGTCATTTTCAGTTAACCATTTCAGCGACTCCACAAGCTGCCGAACTGTGCTTTCAGGCTGCGTTCGAACCGTATCATAAGCAGAAGACATTACAGAACATAACGTGGGAATATGAATGTGTTTTTAGACCTAACTCTCTCTGGGTTATACTTGTGCTGCCAGATTTTGTTCCCAAACTCCCGTAATCTACTGGGAAAATATTTACACGTCATATAATTTGTGGGAAAGGTGTTAAATCATTTCAGTTCTTGTGTCAGTTCTTGCTATAATGAATCTAATCGTATATATCACTCAGAGGTCTCACTTTGAATGCAGATGAGTACTTGCTTTGCTCAGGTTTCCAAGGTGTTGCTGCGATATTTGAATAATACTTGTCAGTGACTAATCAGCTGTTGTGAACAATTATCTAATGGCATGTCAATCAAAGGCTGTCAGTCAAAAAAGTGTTTTGCAATTATGTTATTTTTATTCCGAACTGGGTGATGTTTATGAGAAACAGGGCCTTATGTAATTGCAGTGAGCGTTACCTAAGAGCTGTGCCGTTTGATTAGCCACCAGTGTGATTGAGAGCAATAAATAAACTGGCTCGGGATACGAGTTAGCTGCACAAACAACACTGTGTGTGTGTGTGCGTGCGTGTGTGTGTGCGTGCGTGTGTGTGTGCGTGCGTGCGGGTGTGTGGGGGGGGGAGTGAGAGAGAGCAATCAACACTACAAAACTTTAATTAAAGGTCAATATGAGTGTGAGTACAGGGCTAATCTTCTCGGTATAAGTAACGATCAAAAACACTTCTTTTTAGCACTTGTAGTTATAACAGACACTGTGGTGTGATTAAATTGAGATCATGTTCCTACAGCAGCATATCCCAAAGTTAGTTCCTGCTGTCACTTTGAGCACACATTGTATCTGCTATCACAGTCGCTCACTCACAAACCTTTCTTTTTTCTCTGACTTGAAGTCAAAAAGACTAAAAGATGCACATCGCATGATGCACTTTGTCATGATGTCATTCAGAGAAAGCGCAAAGGTCTAAAACCTTTCCTGTGGTGTAAAACTTAGACTGTTACAAATGTCTGACCCTGGAGATGCCTTTCATAATCTTACATTACATTATCATCATTTGGCAGATGCCCTTATCCAGAGCAACTTGCATTTATGTTTTATCTCATTTATACAGATGAGCATTTTGAGGTTAAGGGCCTCGCTTAAGGGCCCAACAGTGGCAGCTTGGCAATGCTTTGATTTGAACCCCCCACCTTCTGATCAATAGTCAAATGTTTTAACCCGCTGAGCTATCCACTGCCAAATAAATGTTAAATAAATGTTTCCTTAAAGAAAAGGTTACCATATAAATCACTAAATCAAGTCTGTAATACATGAGTAATTACACACAAACTGTACATGTAACTATATAGTAATTACAAAGGATATTATCATTCATCTCTAAAAAGTGAATCCACCGCAGGTCTAGCGCCCCTGGTGGCTGACTGCAGTATAGTTGAGAGAAAACAGGCTATTTTAATATTATAATATTAAATATTACTACACAATTTACCATCAACCTATTAATTTAAACATTTTTGGACCCATGAACAAATACAATCTGTTAGCCAGTTCTATTAAAAGTGTTTTAAACATTGAGAGGTTTCATGGGTAAAGGTTAACGTAACTTCACTACTAACCTAGCTGTTTATAGCCTCCGTCCAGCCAGGCCGAAATGGAAATTTGTGCAAAAGCCAAAGTTCCTTTGTAAACACACACTATTTATAACCTTAGGGTGGATTTTATAGGTACAGTGGACCCTCGGCTTGCGAACGCGTTGGATGGCGAACAAATTGACGTATGAGCAAAATTCCTGAGCAGATTTTGTACCAACCGACGAACAAAGCCTCGAGTGATGTACAGGAAGCCAACCCATGTCTCGCGGCACAAACATTCAGTTCCGGTCAAGCACTCGTAGTGTGAACATGTTCAGTGCATTTTTTCGTTGTGTTTCTCTGCATTCTTGCATTATAGACCTTCATTATGGGTCCCAAGAAAGTGGAAATGGTAGTGAGAGTAAGAAGCCTAAGCGTGTAACAATTGAAATGAAGAAATAAATAAACGCAAAACATGAGAACCGCCATCATATCCCTCCACCACCATCCACGTACTATGTATCCACTGCAAAGGTAACGTGCATTAAAATCATCTGTTTATTTAATTTAGTTTTCTATAATTAAGGTTATTTTAACTTTATTCTATGTTTTATTGCCACACATAAACCCATAATACACTTTAAACACATATTTTTGAGGGCTGAAACACATGAATTGTAGTTACATTAATTTCAATGGGAAAAATTGATTCGGCTCGCGAACAAATCAATTCAAGAACCGATGAAGAGTCTCGTAACGAATTAAGTTCTTGAGTCGAGGTCCCACTGTGGTTAGGTCAAAGTGCTCTCAGAATAGCTACAGGTCCCAAATAATAAGCTGGAACTCACCTTGGAGAGCTCACTGTCAGCTTGTTCAGCATTAGGCACATCAGTCTGTCAGAAAATTTCTAGTTTATGTGATGTATGTCCTTCCTAGACTCATCCATATTAATGCAATAGCTAGAAATTAAACTATTTATGCTCTCTGGATAAATACAATAAAGAGAATTTGTACTGGAGAAGGGGGTGGGGCTAGCAACACAGAGACTTTGACTATTGTATGTACTGTACAAACTCAAGAAGGAGAAAATCCCTACTGCACAGACTCAGGCTGCAAACTTTACAACATGGCAGTGGTATTTTTCCTTCCTTTCTCTAGAATGGGAGTGAACGGGAGCATGCCGTCCAGTTTTTATACAGTCGATGACCTGGAAAAACCCTCCACTTAGAGAAACATTTTCTACTTTTTCTGAAAACTTCAGAATTTTCTGAACTGAATATTTTTTCTCCTTTATACCTGTTTCAACCAGCGTAAGGAAGCAGCATCTTAAAACAAAGAACCAAAAAAAATCCATGCTGTGGCGCAGGAGCATGATTGACATTTTGACGATCTGTATATGATTACAAACTGAACCGATAAGGTTTATGTCAGCTTCGCTTTGGCATATAGCTATCCAACAACTTGATCAAAGCATGGCCGCCACTTCTGTGTGCGAGGAAATCACACTTTTCTAGCAAGGTTTTAGACGTCTTACCACCAACTGACTTTTATTGGTGCATTTGTTAAACTGCCTTTTTGCCAAAGATCATATTGACAGATAGACATCTTGGGCAAGGAAGTAAATAAAAGCTTTTCCACTTTTTCAAATTTTTGGTGAAATATATTTGAGTTCTTAAAGTTGATGTGTCCAAGTTTACACATAAAGGTTTTTCTTGTGTACTTACAAGTCGATACACACACACACATACACACACACACACACACACACACACACACACACACACACACACACACACACACACACACACACACACACATATATGGTTAACATTTATTATTGTCTGTATAGTCAGTATGTATCACAGACACAATATAAAATGATTTCTTGAATGCCTGACACACCTGCTTTTCTCCCTGTTTGTAATTCTGTTAACGAGAAGCATTTTGTAAGGCAGAAATGATTTCGCAAAATGCCATGCTGAACTTCTGTGTGCTCTTTGAGAGGTTTTTTTGGTCCAAGTATAAAGTATAAAGATCTTCTTCCCCTTTTGTGTCTCTTCAGCTCTGGTCAAAAAAGGGAAGAAAAAAAAAATCTGTGACTCAGCTGTTTGCATGCTGCATTATAAAAGAATGGCAGCGGAGCGGCAGCAAACAGCGCCGTTAAAAATGCATGAGCCGCTACCCAGCACTGCTCTCACCGCGTCGAATAGAGCTATCACGGGTGCCTGTTATCTCCAGAAGCCCCAGGTAGAAATGGTAATGATACCACTTAACATCGCTGCACATATGGAGGGAAAATGGAAATGCCAACAGCACCTCAACTATAAAGAAAATCAAATTGAAATATTAATCCGCTGATTAATATAACATTATGAGCGCCCATTCTCTTTGTTGTTTAACAACAAAGGCTTGCAAAATAAGCAACTGCCTAAGAGGTATGGGGTTTAAAAGAGTCCCACTGAGGTGCTAAAATCCCTTTCAAACATCATTACCACGCATAATGTATTCACTTCCACAGTGCTGAGATTTTGATATCGATGTTTACTCATTTATTTTTTAATTAATGTTCTTTGTTAATAAATTCTTTGATGAGAGGCGTTTTGTAAATCATTACCCCATGAAAACGCACCTCTGTAAAAAAAAAAAAAAATAAATAAAAATAAACAAGAAAACAACAACACCAAAAAAAACAACAAATCATAAAGTGTACAGGATGACCAGTTACATTTTTGAAGGTTATTTTTGTGTTTTTCATAAAATCCCTGCGACATGGAAATCTGCTCTGGAGTTTGTTTAAGGACAGGCGGCCCTGCCAGCAGCATTCGTAATTAAACTAACTCTGAATCTCAAATGAACTGCAGCGAAGAGAAGATTTAGATCATCACGGAGTGTTCGAAAAGTTCATGTCTGTCTCTAAATGAGTTTGATCTCAGTAAGAGTAAAGATCGGCGAACGAATAGCACCTTCAGTAGATAGTCATATAGTTTGGGAGTGGCGTGAGTTTGTATAAACTACTGTTAAATAAATTGAAAGGTTCATTTTGATGCTGCCAAACCAAACCTGTGAAGGGTCAGGACAGTCCCCAATCTCATAACGACACACTTCTTTCCGAGGAAGCCTAACGACATGAGCAAAACTTTTTTTTTTTAATTAGTGATTTTTTTGTTGTTGTTGTTGCAAACCTGCTACCAGTATACAAACTAACAGTCCAATTGTGGATGATTCACTTCTTTGAATCATGTCATTCTTAATTTTAGATCAAATCCTTTACTTTTCCCTAACGCGATCCGTACAATTACCTGTCCACGCACAGACGTAACTAAGAACCTTTGGAATTTCTGATCCCCCAACTTGTGCACAGTTGCACAAAACCGATCTGAACTTCTGCAAGAAACTTGGAAGGCACCATAAAATTCTCAAACGGATGAATACATTTTGGAAAGAGCACATGAATTTTGTGTCGCTCATGCGGTGTCAAAACATGGCCTTATGCCATTTCATATTCAGCGAGAGCAGAAAATGTGCATTTTACTCTTTGAAACAAAGAAAATGGTTTGCTTCAGCCCACAAATGACTGATTGTGTTTGCAGTACCTCACTTACACTATGGTGCTATTTTTCTTTCTATCCTTCAAGCCAGTCTAAATGAAGCCAAACTATACAACCCTAAAGGCACATTCATCACCCTGCGTGGAGAAGCTCTGTGCAGATGTTACGCAAGTAACTGATTGCTCCCACTTTCACAAAAAAAAGGGGGAAAAAAAGCGCAACTAGAATTAGGCCTTTTCATCGGCAAATATATTTCACTTGTGATTAATTGCAAGACTCAAATCCAGATCATTTCTACACAAGAGAGAGCATTTTGGCTTTGTAAAAATGATATAAAGAAAATGCAAATCGTTGGTGTTCTTGGCACCAAACATATGCCGCCACGATGCCAACAAGCCTGCCCCTGACGCTCCCAGCTGGAGGCTTCTAAGACTTGCTTTTGGCAAAGGATTTTTTTTTCCCCATCCCGTTTTGCAAATGATCGGCAATTAATATGCCAGGCATCCAAGCCCTATTCTGCACCTGTTTATGTGTAAGTTTAAATGTGTATGTAATGTGTGTAGGTGCAAATGCTTTAGATCGATGGTAATTTCTGAGTTTCTGACTCGTACAGCGCACAAATATTCAAGCGGATACCGAAGACGTTGCAAGTAGAAATAATTCTGTCTGGGAAAAGTGTGTAAGAGGTTGCACATCAAGAACAGTCTTTTAAAACCTGGGACATTTTTCAGACTTGTCCTAAAGCTGCTGTTGTGTTTTTCAGACTCGGTTTGCACCTGAGAGCAGAAACAAAAACCTGAGAGCAGAACGAACATATTTACATCTTTCCAGTCAGCCATTTTAGGAAGTTAAAACAGTGGTAAATGCAAATTGAATAAATATTCAAATGTTGTTCTTGCTTTTAGTATATGAGAATAAGCCTGGGGCAATACACAGAGTCCCGTTCTTTATTACATGTTCAGTCTCGTCTCGTTTTTTTTTGTTGTTGTTGTTGTTGTTGTTGTTTAGCAATCTTCAGAGTCCTATATACAGTATTCATAGGGAACAGGGCTTCATGTAGGACACGCAGGTCGAGCAATCGGATAGTTAAACTACCTATTAAAATATAATGCACACTTTACTGTACAATCTCTGAGGACAGGACACACTAATCCCACGATATCATGAAGTGCTGTAACGGAGTGGTTTCTGTTCACAACTCTCCTTTCTGGCTCATCTTCCTCGCCACACAACTTATGATGGATAGGAGGCCTTAATGAGCTTCTTACAAGCAATTAAGTAATCAGGGAGCCCTGCTGCTCCGCGATGAGGCTTTAGAGAGCGCTGACAAACGGTGGGCCGTCAGCGCTCCAATCAACAGGACACAGAGCTCAGCTCCACCACCAACGCTTATTTTAGACAACGAGCTAATGAAAACATTCACACCTCCATGGATTTATCCGATTTTTAGACAATAAGGCCACTTGCCTAAAAGTGCATAATATATTTTGTTATGTATTTTGGTAAATGTAACCCTTTATGCAGTATAAACTGATTCCATGCCATACTGATAACATGATCAAACTAACCAATAAATTAAAACCAATAAAAGCTGTGTTGGAGTCAGGTTTTAGAAGAAATCAGCCATTTCAGAACTACAGGGTGGTAAGCATAAAGCGAAAATAGTATTTACATAACTTCCACACCCAGTGCTCAGTCAGCCATGGCTTGTTTTGTGTCTGCTGTGTGCTTCTTTGGTTTTTCACTGAAGCTGAACCCTAATGCAGCCATCAGTTTAGCATTGCACAAAACACATCAAAAGCATCGTGCACTCACCTTTAACCGTGTCACATGGCTCAATTTCTCAAACTCTCTTGTTCATATGACTGAAAGTGGTTTCATCTTGAAACTGAATCAGTTTCTCCCTCAGCTCATCATTTGGTGTCACACACGTAGGCGGTGTGACCCGAAGTTTGTTCTTGAGACGTGATTCGGATGATAATATAGTTCTTATTTCGTTTATGTATCTATGCATGGACTTTACTTTTGGTTCTTTATGAAACCTTTAAATAAAGTTTAATTTATTTAGGCAAGCAGTAAACTTATTAGCATTATTAGCTTCGGCGTCCCAGGGGAAAATGATGTAAATCAGTTTCATATCCAAACTATAAGTTCTTACTCTGAGTGAAACCAGCAGTCAGATATGTTTATGTTGCTTGTACACACTTTAGGGATGGTCCTGTTTCCCAAAGCAGGTTTATAAATCTGCAGTCTTTTATGCTCAAATGCATCACTAATACTAAGCTGCATAACTAGCTTGGTCTCTTTTCAGGCTATTTTTTCCTCCTGTTGCAAATATGTAAATAATGGTGTGTCCAATTTTATTTCAGCCTGGGCCACACGTACATTCTGTGAGCCCTTAAAGTGCTATAACTTAAAGCTATTATGTTTTTAACATATTAGTATAAATGCAGCTACTCTGATTACAGTAGTGACTTTAGGATATTTATTTGTGTTTCATAGTGAGAGAAAAGTGTGCTGAGTCATATCACAGCTTTCCCCCATAGCATAAAGATGAACCCATACAGGTGTCTTCATTTACAATATAATTAACTTCAGTCTCTCATGTCTTGTCTTCTCGCTACATCAACGTCTTTTTCAGCGTCTTTGTTTGTGGGTTGCTATGCTAGGTACTGTAGGTACTGCTGCACTGCGCTTTTATCATCAACATGTCCTGAAACCTGCCGTTTCTGCTGTCTATACAATGGAAATGTAATGCGAAGTCATTTTAATGATATGATTCTGATACCCGTAACTGTGAAATGTTCATACAGAAATGATACCTGTGCATAGAATAATTAGAACTAGAGATGCATTTCTGGGCAAAATAAACAAACCAAAAAAAAATGCAAGCATGATTGCTCTGTAGTGCGAAATAAAGGTGATTGCAGCTCATGGCGGATGGATGTGTGAGCTGGGTGACTTGGTGTGAGCTATAAAATGAAGTTGGTGGCTCTCTGATAGAGAATACAACATGAAAATGGAAGAACAAATGCACTTTCCCAAAAGCTGCTTACAGGAAAAACTAGTTGTAGTTGGTTTCAATATCTCAAACTGCAGGCGAAGAAGCAAGACAAAAAAAAGAGATCTGATGGATAACGATCGTATGATTGTTTGTGCAATCATACTAAAAAAATACAAATTTATGTTGTAATCACAGTCCCAATGTCTTATGTTACATTTTTACATGAAAGGTATTGTAAATCCAGCAGGCCCAACGTTAACTCTCTCTATTCGTCACGTTTCACGGACACCGTTTATACATTTGTGTTCATTTTCTTTATAATAATAAGGTGCAGTGGCCCAGGTGGGATGTGAATTGAAAGGATGCTTTCTATACACTCACACGACGCATCTGGTATGAATGTTGGATAATAGTGTGCCAAGGGCTGATATTAATATTATATATGAATGTTTACTCAGGAAATCTAATGAGAATGTTGCTATAATTGGGGTGCAGGCTTAGATTTTGCCCCTTGCAGTCTATGGCCGGATTAGTGACTGTTAGAAAGTAAACAGAAGTTAGAAAAACTATCAAACTGTCCTTTCACATGTCACGATGATGCGATAAAGGGCAACAACGGGTCTCAGGATTCATTTTGAAACTGCAACCTGAATGGTGCATTTTTGAGCACGAGAGCGTTATCTTTATATTTATTGCTGTTCTCCTGGCACAAATGACGAGAGCCTCCAGTATAACGACTTCATTCATGATTCGTCTTGCTCCACTCGTTATTCCTTCGCTGTAACATAATTTCTCTTTGACAATATACCTCTTGTATGATGTTTGAAGCTGCTTTCCTCAAATTAAAAAGTGGCACATCTAGCTTTGTAATTAGCAATATTTGGGCTCAGGAAAGCTCCCTGGGTTGCAACAGTCCAACTCCCACTGTGACAGGGAAAGAAAGAAGTGCGTTTTAATTGCGAGAGCTTTTGGGCTATGACACACGACGATCCACTCTGAATTCTCAGCTCCGTGTTTCTCACCCAAAGGAGACAGGCTGAGCATCCCTGGGTGCAATCACACCTCAGCCTCGGCGATGACTTCCTCACGTATGAGAACGCAGCCCCCTACAAGGCTGCAGCTGAGAGGTGGGGAGTTATTGGAACACGGCAGGAGAAGTGTGCACTACAAAGCAAATATGTTGCTTATTAATAGGCTGGTTTGGTGAGTAGTACCTGGAGCAGTGCCGGGAGGGACCATGAGTGAATGCCAGACGTGCACTGTGTGTGTGTGTGTGTGTGTGTGTGTGTGTGTGTGTGTGTGTGTGTGTG
>JAQLOM010000003.1:6625651-6638043 GCA_030068315.1 Chrysichthys thysi
GTGTGTGTGTGTGTGTGTGTGTGTGTGTGTGTGTGTGTGTGTGTGTGTGTGTGTGTGTGTGTGTGTGTGTGCGTGTAACTGATCATACCTGATGCTGTACATGCATTTCTCTCCATAGTGGAACTTGAAGGGTCTCTCATGACTGCAGGCTGATCCCAGATTCGCACAGGGGCTGTGGGGCTCACGCTTTATCCTCAACTGCAGCCCGTGGAACGCCACTGTGTACGTGTGACGGAGAGAACGAGAGAATGAAGCAATGAAAATAATGGAGACATTAAAAATGCACTGATAAAAGAACTTCAGCTACCAACAAGGTGCTGAAACACCCCGAGAAAACCCATTTAATGAGTTGTTAAAGAACATGTAGTGAGACCGAAAGTATCATAGACGAAATATAGTTCAGTTTCTTTCGCTCTGACTAAGAGACGTGTCATTTCCTGGCATGGGTGTGACCCACTGTAAATGCATGCTCTCTTTTAGCTGTATGCAGATATCGGCCAGACAAGAAGCAAACCATTGATCAAGTCTCTCTCTCTCGCTCTCTTTCGCTTCACCTTGCCACACCATTCCCATTTCTCATGCCTTGAAGGGCTGTTAAGAGCCGAACAACTGCTGATAAATCTCCTGTCCTACTGAGACAAGATCAACGCTAAGTCAGTTAGCCTAGCGAAGCAGCTCTTAGTCAGTCTGTACAGCACTGAGAAGTAACGCGGCACTGCTTCTGCCGCTCACTGATGATAGACAGGGCAACGCCTGGGAAAAAAATCATTTCCATTAGTTATCAAACCCTCTGGATAGCTATCTTTCCATCCAACGTTCCACCCATCTATCCATTCGTTCTGTAATGGTTAAATAAAGGTTGGAGCATCTATTAAAAACAAAAACAGTCTTCTAGCATCTGTCCTCACCATAGTGGAAACTCATGGAGACTAATTCCCAACCCCCTGAGAGAACTGACCTTTTACGATCATTGATCGGAGGTTAAAAAGGCACAAGATAAAGACCTCTGACAATGTCGAACAGAGTAACACTCGTTAAGCAGTGGCTCCATCGGCGTAATTATGAGGGTGTAATGAGGGTGGAGATGCGTTATTACAGCTGATGATGATGATGGATTCTGACTCGGCCAGTCACAAGGTTTAGATTTCACCAAGCTATTCATATGAAGTCTACATTTTCTTTCTATCTGAGCAAACAAAGTATTGTGTAACAAACTGTCTAGCACAAATAAAAGACATATCATATCATAAAAGGCACAAGGGCACGGGATCAAACGATGCGTGTAAAAATAAGGCCGTATTTTTATCGCCTTCTTCAGGACCAGTAGGTGTATTTATTACTGTAATATCAGTACATCAAAACACTAATCATTTTATTATCACTGGAGAAAAAAAAATCCAATCCTCTTTTCATTACAATAATATTTACAGATTATTTTCCTCGGACCAAAACAAGAACCACTTAAAGTACAGAAAAATACATCATTATAGATTTTCGTCTTAGGAACAAAAGTATATAAATCAATACAAAATGTATTTGCTCTTCAGTGAAGCTGAAGCCTATTTTCAGCGGGGGACGTCATGTGTGCGACTCTTTCAAGATTGCAGCAATTACAGACACATTGATTTCTCTTAATGGACGGCATTATGAAGGATTTGTCTGTGGCATTTGCTGGTATTATTCATTTCCTCAAAATTTGGATGATGGTTTAAAAGAACTAGAAAGACTGGCAGGTTTCTCATTCCCATTTGCACACTTCCCATTGTTCTGTAAAACAGAATACAGTATATAGTCACAATGTATAACAATAATAAAAGTAATAATAACATTATTATTATTATTATTATTATTATTATTATTATTATTATTATTATTATTAATATTTATCATCACGATTGTGATTATTTACACTTTTATTATTACTATTATTATTATTATTATTGTTATTATTATTATTATTATTATTGTTGTTGTTGTTGTTGTTGTTGTTGTTGTTGTTGTCATATGTGGCTCTCCTGTAAATATTTAACAACTGATTAATGATTCATTTGCATTGATTTGTACTATTGACATGGGTGCCTTGATTATAATATTAGAACTGAATAGTCAGAAAAGCATTTTCACAAATATCTGCTACTAATGATTAAAGGCCGTCTGCATATTTTTCATAATAACAAAGTTATACTGAAGCAAATCCTGCATTTATTAAAAACCATGTTATTACCAAAATTGCTAGATAATGGAAGGTCATCTGAGGAATCTTAATCTCTTTAATCTCTTATGGAGATTTACTTATTACAGTAAAGACAATATCATTATACAGTGCACTTCTAGGCTGCGTAACAGAATTTCTTTTTTTTTTTGAAGAAGAAAAACACCCTATAAACCCCAAACATCTACATTTCCCAGCATTTCGTTTTAGTTTCTCTCAAATTATTCACAGATTCATCTCTGAATCTCTTTCATGGTCCTGTGCTTTGTGTGGTTGTGTGCTGAGGGACAGTGAGCGAGAGGGGCTGTGCCAGCGTGGACACATATGGGAGGGCTGCATGCTAGGCTGCTTGTTCAGGAGCACCACAACCGCGCCCTCGCCCTCCCACCATCTGCCCGTCCCTCCTTTCCTGCTCTGCTCTTCCCTCACCCGCATCCGCAAATGCCAGCTAGCAGCACTGAGGAGACTCAATGACACTGCACTACAGTGCACAAAGTGGAGGTGGATTTAAAAAATACATACCTCCGGTACAGCAACCTGAGATGTTGCTGAGTGCTACAGGGCAGGATGTGCACAGTGTCCACCATTGTGTAGGTTTATATTATGTGAAGTGGTATTTTATTCTGAACTGAGGTCACACAATGAATCCCTGGCTGTTATAAATGCTGTTATTGTAATCACACAGTCTTAACTGTATTACACTTTACACCCAAACACAAGGCCAAGAAATCCTGATTTAACTCATGATGAGGAGATATACAGCAGGCTACAGTACTCTTATAAGCAACAGTATTGTGTGCTGCTTGGTGAATTTCCGTCAAAAGACAAAGCCCTCTGTTTTTTTTTCCCCCCCTACATCCTCAGTGCGGCGGTGTGCTTTGGCTTCTCTTTAAGACATAAGCTGGCCTCATACCCCGCTGTGCCACACTCAGTCCATGCCACTTCCGACACTGGCACTGAATTCACTGATCGCACCGAGCCAAGTCTACTTCCTATGGCCATTTAAAGTAATACCGGGGCTAGCGACACACACCACACAACCTACAAATCAGTCTTACATCTCCGTACATATATACCAACTAACTGCTCCAAAATAATTTACTAGACAATGTGATACACATCTACTACAGTTTATAAAACCTGATAAAAAAAATAAATAACCCTCATGCTTTTTATGTGCTAATTTCATAAATATCTTTTGTTCCATGCAAAACTTTGAGTGACTATTTTACTGTCAACTGTCAAATCACGTGTAACGCATAGTACTTTTACAAAGGTGCAGTATTGAAAAACAACATCAAAATTGCTCACACTTACAGTTTTCACCCTGAAAGTCAGGAACGAACTGCTCATCGTTGTCCGGAACTTGAGCTGAACAGAGAAAAGAAAAAAAAAGAAAAGAAAAGAAAAAAAAAAAAAGACGAGAACAGGACTAGATTAGTTTCTTTCCTCCTTGCCTGTGGCTAACTCGAAGAGTTAACACAATCTGTATTTAAGCCCATTTCCTCTATTAAGCTCCAGTGATTTAAACAGTAATGAATCAAAAATCGTAACCCTACGCATGAGGACATTTATTCATTTATAACAAAGGAGACATATCCTCTAATTATGTCAATAATCTAATTTAGACTTCATTTGCTGGACAGAACACGGCCCTGTGTGTGAAACCCATCCTAGATCTCTGTCGGAGAGAAAATTCTGACTGAGGGTTAAATCATCACGCCCAAAGAAACCGTACATTTTTCACGCATGTTCCAGGCACCAAAATACTCCTAACTCCTTCCTTTTAGAACATATCCGCAATGTTTTCCACTCTCTTTGATTCGACGAGCATTTTTCCCTTTGAGACATGACGGGGGGACGGCCATGCACGAAAAAAGAAAGAAAAAAAAAACACCCATTGTTCACACCGTCTAATTGGGACACGTCCCCACTGGTGAATGCACCTGTACCTGCCGCGTCGGCTCGCCTCCAAACCAGGCACCTCTCCTCCGCTGCTGTCTAATGCTAAAATAATGAATCCTTCAGTACAGTCTGCAATTACGCTTGTTCATGTTTATGTTCCACACGTTTTACACGTTGAGTGTGTATCTGTTTCCCACAAGCCTGATCTGGTGGAAAAGCCAGTGAGGCAAAAAGCAGTATGAGACCTCTGAGCGCCAGGCTATTAACACGTTCATTTTGGAGTGATAAATATGGATTTCCATTTTCACACCAACAGCAACATGTCAGGGCACACAAATATAAATATACAAATACACTGCACTTTTATTTGGTTTAATGAGGCCGATAAGTTAGGCTTTGGCTTCGCTTAACACACACACACACACACACACACACACACACACACACACACACACACACATACACACACGTGTCCACTCAAACGCCTATTGCATGCAAAGCGTTGGACAGATGACTTATCTTTATGATACAAGCCTGTGTGGTTATCAAGGTGTTTAAAAGCTCGAACAGCACTTCAAACCTGCGCAGCAACATCACCATTATACAAAACTGCCACCCATCTCACAGGTCCAAATTTACCATGATAAAGGCGCTGATAACAGTCATGTCTGCCGTTTAGCTACCACCTTAGACTGAAATAAGAAAGAAAAGAGGCACAAAAGACAGAGTATGGGTGGACACAAGTGAGAGGGAGATGAAGAGACAGGGAGAAGGAAGAAAGCTGCAGGACTCAGCAGGGTGAATGAGAGAGCCTGTGAATGAGACAGCTGATCCAGGCAGCACTACCGAGGACGGCCTGGGAGTTGGAGCACTGCCGTCATTCACAGGGACAAAAAAAGAGAGCCAGACACACAGACACACACACACACACACACAATGAAAATGCAGGCCTCAAGCGACTCAATCATTACACACAGATACACAATGGTACAAACACGCTATTACATGAAGACCTCCATACAGTTTATACTGGACAAGAGTCTACCTCTAGGACATGGACCTGCATCCAAACTGACTTGACATGCTAGATTATTTATCATTATTCCTACCATTTCAGAAGACGCCGCATGATCCCTGCATGACTTGGATAAAAAGATCTTTTTACAAACGCGTCTATATGTCCGAAAAAGACTTATAGCTGGCTGCCCTGGCTGGTAAAAATGACACACCCGTGTCAAATGGGCACCCGCTCACTTATTTAGTCTCTCGTGTCGGAAATACAGTGTCTCTCACATACATCTTCCTCTTCTTTCCAATTACCTGAGACGATAAATCTCTGAAACGATTGCAGTAGTTCTTCGTTTTGGTTCTAATGGACAGGAAGTCGTCTGTTAAATCTATCTACGATTTGCCTACAACCTCTGGCCACCGTGGCTGACTGATGTAAGGCTGAATTGGGTTCGTCACTATAATATCTACAGCAGTGGACAGTTCTTCTTCTTCCTCTTCTACTCTTTCTTCTTCTTCTTTTTTTTAATCCCCATCTTCCTTCCTGAGGCTCTAAAATATTTAAATGATGTCTTACTCTTTTAAAGGCCCTGAGGTGGAATGGCTATAATCACACTGGCACCGAGGAAAGTAAAGTATCCTCGAATCTATTCCTAAGCGGGCTTCTCATTCGAAAATTCTTTAGCAGTACCGCCAGGATTTTTTTAAAAACGTGTTAAAGAATACATGACGATGGTCTAAGGTTATCAAATATTGAGATTCTTTCACACCTACGCGTGTGCGGAGTCATATTTTAGTGCGTTTGAGGGTAATGATAATGTCTTTATACACATTTTATTACATTGACCATTCGTGAAGCGCACAATAACGGCAAAGTCTACTTCTGTAATTCACCAAGTTAATAATAAAAGTTCATAATAAACGTGCATAATTCCCCCCCCCTAATTAAGTCAGGACATTTATTAAATGTCCAATTATATTTCTTGATGCTAATATGTCTAAAAAGTGAAATCATAAACACAGACAAGGACATTAAGGTAATTGGTTATTTCGTGTCCAGCACAGAGCCTAAGCAACAAAGACGTAGATTGTGGAAATATGTCCCTAATGCAAAGCACTGGTCCTAGTTTTACACAACTACTTTGCATAATTTTAATGTGACAATCTATTTTGTTTATTTAAAATATGCACATAAAAGATGAGCTTGACCTTCTGGGTCAAACTGCTTGGAAAGATATTAGAAATCCAAACTACAACTACTTCACGCAGGTTCTGATGCATATTAATGTATTATAAACTTCTTCTTATAAAATACATTAAGGCAGTACTAGATTATAACAGTATAAGAAATAAAGCACTGCTTAAAAATAAACACTAAAACTTGTGACTATGAATAAACCTTTAAAATATAATGTAAATGATTCATTTCTTACATATACACAATCTAATGGAATAAAGTCTTTAATCTAAAAAAAAAAAACCCAACAAAACGGAACAAACGAGAAAAAAAAAACCCTATTAAAATTTTAAACCAGCCATCTAGTTCAATAGTTTTGTGCTCAAAATCAAACAAAATATTCTAGTTTCCGCAAAAATGCATACACACCAAATAGTGTTGGATACATTTAGTCCAATCATAACAAATGCAGATATTTTCCACTCATATATATTTAAAAATTAACTACAGTCCCTACTATAATACTACAGTTACCTATTCAGAGATTTGGATATTTTACTGAATTATATATTCAACTTTTTCAAACACAGAAAGTTGGAAACATGCTAAATTACCAGAAATATCACAGCACAAAACATACACCACTAACCTAAAGGCCGGTGCTGCAAGCAAGAAGGAAACAAGACGCTGGCGCTCAAGTCCTGAAGCATCCCGTTACACCATAACAAGCATGTCTTTCCATCAGAAAAAAAATCAATCAGTTCAGAAAAGTAAAAAAAAAAAAGAAGAAATTGTGGAGGCTGCGGCTCACACTGCAACCCTTCGGAACATTTTCAAAAGTTGTCCATTTGTCCAAAAAGTGAAAAAATGCTTAATATGCAGCACTGACAGCTGTAGTTCTTCAGAAAGATTCATATATAGACAGTATAAGAGGATGTAAGAGAGAGAAAGACAGAAGCAGAGAGTGTCTGCATGTGTGTGTGTGTGTGTGTGTGTGAGAGAGAGAGAGAGAGAGGGAGAGAGAGAGATAGAGAGAGGTGGTGGTGGTGGTGGCTCGGCTGCCTTAACGTTTGCCAAAAGCGGGGGAGAAGAGAGTGAGTGCGATCGCAAGTTCTCCTGGTAATTTGTGATGACACTCGCAGTAGAAGCTCCTCGGTCTCCCTCTAGACTCCTCTGCCTCTTTAATGTATGCATGACACATGAGGTGCCTTCGCCACACACGCATTAATTGGACTGCATATTAGGAATTGTAACTTGAGGCATATTGCTTTCCCCCTCCCCCACCTTATCTCCCTCTCCTCTCTTTCTCTGTCTTTAACACAAAAGTGCTTGTTGATCATCCAAGCAACTATAGATAACTTAAACAAGGCCAAGCTTTTAACCCAACACACACACACACACACACACGCACACACGCACACGCACACACACACACATATACACACACACACACACGCACACACACACAAATAAAACTGCTTACCTTCTGCCAGCCAGGTCTCCTGAAGTTGGCTAAGATCTTGGAAAAGCTCTGTGACAAATGGACAGGCAGGCAATCAGAAAAAAATCACAACCGCAGTGACAATCTGGACTTATTTCGCTTCAGGTTTCAGTTTTTGCCGTTTCTAGTTCGACAACACACACCCCAGTCTGGATCTGAGACCTGGAGGAGCATGTTGGGAAGCTTCTTTAGAGTTGTGTGGTTTGTAATTGAGATTTTACAGCACAGGGTGCAGGTGGAAACAAGCAAATTGCATTTTGTGAAATGTTAAGAAGCCGTGAAATGAAGATTGCCTCTTTCAGCCGACCCCCACCCCCCAACCCCCACCCCCTCTACATGTTCTGTGCTTACCCTCAGTGTCCAAAGCCAGGTCAGAGTTAATGAATTTCCTTTTCTTGTCTTTGGCCAGTTGGTTACTGCATGCCTTTCCCTGTGGATTTGAGGAACAGACAAACAAATCCATTTATCCCAGATGAGCCAGGATACTCAGGCTGTGGACTGAAATTTTGGACTGAAAGGAAAGTTGCTTCTTTCTTTCTTTCTTTTTAAGATTTCCACTTTCAACCTCATCTATCACACCATGTTACAGTGTAAGCTGCCAGATGAAATATATTAAGAGCATCCAACTTTTGGGCACATCTGGGATGCAGACCAGGCACCATGCAAACTTGCAGCCTACTTACGTGTGCATGAATGAAAGGCACTCGCTGGTCGTAAAGTGTGTCCATTCTGCAGCAGTCTGCTTTCTGACTCGGGCAGATCTGAGAGGAGATGTTCGCTGAAGCTGTCCGATCAGCGCCTGAGCTGCTCTGAGAGGATGGCTGGAAGCTGCTTTAGTGGAGAGGGAGGGAAAAAAAGCATGAATGAAGTGCTCGAACCCGCAGAGAAGGTCCGCTTTCAGATGCTCCATTCACCAAGACGCACACAAGCGTGTAATCTGGCATTCTGCGCTCCAAACGCGACGCGTGCCTCAGCATCACAGCGCTTCAGTATCTAATCTGTCCGATTCAGTTCATACAACAGGTACGAGCAGCAGGTAGGATCAGGTAACACTTACATTACGCTTGGATGAACGCGTGTAGGTTGGAATGAACGCTTGGAAAGGCAGGCTGCGCGCAGCTGTGGGTTCTGTTCGCGTGACGCTCGAGGGGTTTACGCGCCGCGCCGCGACTTCACAAACTCACCAACAGTAGGGGAAATATGGCACTCACCACTGGGAAACGCGCCGTGCAGTATCCACAAGCTGATCCGGGACAAGGCGCCCAGTGTCCACGATGTCTCTGCACGGATTGCAGCGCACAGACCCGCGAGTCCTCGGCCTCCCTTCAGCGCCGCGCCGCCGCTTCTCATTGGCTCCAAAGCCCGGAGCGCCCCTTCTGCCCTCCACAGCCCTGTTTACACTCCTCTAACACGACTTGGGCAGAATGGACACTGGTGTACAGCAGAGGAAAAAGAGTTGCCATGATCAGTGGGCTTTTACGGAACCCCTAAAGTCCTAAAAGGGTTTGTCTTGTGCGCACAGGGTCGTTATCGTGTGCGCACAAGATAAAAAAAAAAGATAAATAAATAAAAGGGGAAAAAATAAATCACCTTTCTGGATTTTAGGGGCTGGATATGAGTCGTGCCTCTTTGTTTGTTTGTTTGTTTATTTAAAATCATTTTTTTTGGAGTAGGTAAAAAGTTTATCCATCTAATCCAGTCTAAGGCAATGTAAAAAAAAAAAAAAGGAACTCGTCATTCCTGGGGTGGTTTTATCCCCTTGGGGTTTATTTTATACACCTTTTAAAATGTAGGCCAAATGTTATTTTATTTTATTTTATTTTATTTTATTTATTTATTTATTTGTTTGTTTGTTTGTTTACCTGTAGATATGGACATAGCATACTTTAAAATATTCCATAATATTAACATTAGATGAAACAGCAGCGATATTATATACCGCATAATATTTTGTACATCATGTTCACAGTAGGTATTTTCTAGAGTCAAGTTTTGAAGGTGCGCTACATGCACCTTTCTAGCTAAAAAATACACAATACAGGTACAAGAGACCCTTGAGGCTACAATCCCACTGGCAAGGAAAGCCACAGTTTAGTACCTTTTCCTTTTTCCCCCTTGGGTGTATGTCTCTTCTTAGAGTTTGTCTTGGAAAACTATATACACATATCAATGTCCAAACACACAAACGCACACACATTGACAAGGAAGGAGAAAGCAATAGAAAAAAGTTTGTATTCATGGAAACAGTGTTTTGAACCGTTTCCGAGCTCTACTTATCTCCTTTGTTTTAGGTGTGCATAACTGTGGGAAGTAGCAAATAACTGCCAAAAGCAGAACCCATCAATCCTCCAACCTGAAGTCTCATGCCATGCCTTATGTGTGAGGACTTATAAGGGATAGTTTCTAAAAAAAAAAAATAAAAAAGTACTGACACATTTTTCACCCTCAGAGTAACTGATCAGCTGAAATGCTGTACATTATGTCTCCTGTTTGAAATTCTTCTTTAGATTTGCTTCTGTACTTTAGTGTTTCACCCCTACATGAGACTGGTGATCACACTGAAAGATGCTGGGAAAATGAACTCTGCTACATCCGTTTGTCAGTCTTTATCAATAACAGTGTGAAATAATGTAATACCCAACAAGTCAGTTTAAGGCATGTTATTGTATTAGGACAATTGGTCAGGACGATTGTACTTGATCATGGTTGATGGAATGCGTGTGTATATTAACACACTGAAAGCATAGTATCTGTAATGTTAAGCTATAACATTTCCAGGCATTTTGCAGTTGCTAAATGTGCTTTCACTCTGTGGGACTTGAGATCCATCACTATAGACTCTGAGGATTCCACTACAAGAACATGATGTAAATACAGAGGGACACTTCAGGTTGTTCAAGCTAGCAAGTGTTTTAAAATACACAGAAGCCTTAGAAGGTCTAAGGTTCAAGCTCATGTGTCAAAATGACATGGGTTGGGGAAAATTTTTTTTGTATTAAGTATTAAGTGTCCATGTGATGGCAGGTGAAAAGGTAAAATTAGTAAAATTACCAATGTGTCAAGGGTAATGATGCATGCCATTATTGCAATCATGCAATTATTTTATGAATTTTTCGAATCCTCAATTTCTAACCAAAGTACTAATACAGACAACATGGCCATCTGAGGTACAAAAAAAAATGTTTGTGAGATTTGAAAGTACACATTGCCTTTTGAAATCCAGTGAGTAATTCCATTGTTTGGGTGTAAAAAAGACAAAGCTACATTTTAATAAAATGTACTGTTATATAAAATGATAGAAAAAATAATTATTGAAAATACTACAGCTGCACTCCATCCATCCATCCAGCCATCCATTCATTCACTCACTTTCAGTATCTGCTTTACTGTTTGTTTTTGGTCTATCCAGGGCCAATCCTGGTAACACTGGGCACACATCAGAAAAATACACCCCAGGTTGGTTGCCAGTCATCACAGGGCCCTGTGCATACATGCAGTCACACACTCATTCACACCTAGGGGTAATTCAGCATAGCCAATCCACCTACTTGCATATTTTGGACAATAAAAGAAAACCGGAGAAAAAAACATGTGGAAAAACTTGTAAAAACGTCTTAATGGCCTAAGGATAGTCAAGAAAAATATATTTTTTAATGTTCGGTGGATTTTTTTTTTTTACTTCATGCATTTGGCTTTCCCCATTTTCACCCTAATTAAGACTCGGTCAATTCTCGCCCCGTGTTAGCTATCCCCTCTCATATAACTACTAACTATAATTATATAACTCTCATATAACTACAACCCAAATTCCTGAAAAGTTGGGATGTTCTTTAAATTTGAATAAAATGAAAACTAAAAGACTTTCCAATCACATGAGCCAATATTTTATTCACAACAGAACACAGATAACAAATGTTCAAACTGGGAAATTTTACAATTTTATGCACAAAAATGAGTTCATTTCAAATTTGATGTTTGCTACAGGTCTCAAAATAGTTGAGACACTATGGTGTAGCATCTCCTCTACTTTTCAAAACAGTTTGAAGACGCCTGGGCATCGAGGTTATGAGTTTCTGGAGTTTTGATGTTGGAATTTGGTCCCATTCTTGCCTGATGTAGGTTTTCAGCTGCTGAAGAGTACGTGGTCGTCTTTGACGTGTTTTTCATTTAATGATGCGTCAAATGTTCTCTATAGGTGAAAGGGGACACAGCGTCCATGATTACCAACAAGAATGTCAAATTTGGACTCGTCTGGCTGTAGAACACTTTCCCACTTTGAAACAATCCATTTCAAATGAGTCTTGGCCCACAGGACACAGGATGCTTCTATTGCATGTTCAAATATAGCTTCATTTTAGCATGATAGAGCTTTAGTTGGCATCTGCAGATGGCACGGCGGATTGTGTTTACCAACAGAGGTTTCTGGAAGTATTCCTGGGCCCATTTAGTAATGTCATTGACACAATCATGCCGATGAGTGACGCAGTGTCGTTTGAGGGCCCGAAGACCACAGACATCCAATAAAGGTCTTTGGCCTTGTCCCTTACACACAGAGATATCTCCAGTTTCTCTGAATCTTTTGATGATGT
>JAQLOM010000003.1:6702034-6714620 GCA_030068315.1 Chrysichthys thysi
GTGGGGTGATCTTATATATATAAACCTGGGGCGTGAGCTCTCTGTGGCTCTCTCACACACAGACACACACACACACACACACACACACACACACACACACACACACACACACACACACGCATGCATCTTTGTCTTACTCTAGTCTACTGACATAATAATTAATTCATTTAAATGTTACCCTATCTTTACTCTCAATAACCAAAGGGAAACCTTTGAGTACTTTTAGCTATATTTAATTTAAAAGAAAATGTTTGTACTTAAAAAAAAATATATATAAGAAAAGAGTTCTTTTTTGGGACAAATGTCTCCACAAGGTCAAAACTGTCAGACATTCTTTTCATTGCAGGGACATTTAATGTATTTCATTCTCTGCTAAGAGGATAACATTTCTGATAAAATGTGCCTAAAGGGAGTAAACTGTAAATCGAAGCCAAAGTGTGCCATCAAGAGGTCATTTTATTAGCAAGCGCAAAAGTTTGCATCCCCATTGCCAAGATCTGGTTAATATTTCATCGTGGTTCATCGTGGGCCACACACGTATTTTAAATCTTACTTAATTTTTCTAAAATATTTAATTCACTTTTAAAAAGGTCCATCAGGCTCAAGCCATCTTAATGTTCATGAATTGTTTAATTTTGCTGATGTATTTCGATAGGTTTAAAAAAAAAAAGCTCCATTAATGGCAATTTGTAAACGTCAGTGTCAAATTTACAACACATAAATAATGCTATACTTTAAATATTTACTGTTAAAAACTGTAACTTCGTTGGTCTTCCCGAGCTTTATAAGAGCTTTATATTGCACAGCTGATAAAATATCCTATTCTATACGTTAAGAAACTTAATGTATTATGCTGTAGTTACACTGCATTATATTTAACGTTCAAGTGCCCACTTCCTCCTTTGATTATTATATCACTTTGGAAAAAGAAGGCTCGTAATGTTCACCTATTCCATCTCAAGCAAGCTTCATATTCTGACAAATGGTGGAGCGTATTTAAAACCTGTAGTTTCCACAGAGGGTGTCAGGTGCCATAGAAAGATAAGGCCATGGTGTGCTGAGTGGTGCTTTTGCATGATGTGACCTTGATAATATTGTCATAACCTTTTCCCTTTACAACATATAATTATGCTCCTCCCTTGAGAACTGGGGTACATAAATATTATCTTTAATTTCTACAAAAAAAAAATAAAACTCAGGAAGGAACAGTACTAACCTGTAGTGAAAGATTTCCTGCTCTGCACGATGCTATTGATGTATTTCCATCAGTACACTTAGTACAAGGCTTTTTAATTTCTTTTTTTTTTGTATATATGTAAAGTCAGTCTGTAAGCTTCACAATCAATTTAAGGTGAACTACAGTATATCTGATAAACTACACACTCTTATATTGATCAAAATACCGTGTGAGACAGCACCGGGGGTGGAAAGGGCTCTTGTTGAGAGAAATAAGAAGTTAAGACTTCTTTCAGAGACAGGTGTATTTTTATTAGCGCTCCTCTTAAATTGCTATGAGCTCACTATTCACAGTCTGGAGAGAAGCTCCCTTAATTACTGCTAGGCATGCAACGTCTGGAATGTCTCGTATCCCCAACCCTCAGCCATGTGTGACATCACTTACCCGCAATTCAGGCGAATCCACATGGCTCTTCAAAATGCAAGTGTGTAGGTGTAAACAAGTGTGAAAGAGTGTGTGTGGGCGAAAATGTATGAGCATAAGAGACGGGTGTGCTTGTGTGTTGGGAGTGTGACCTCGCCACCTGAGTTTATGGGCAAATCCTGCTGCTTTAATGGGAAGCTCTCTCGATAATGAATACCAGCCTGTGGTTTAAAAGCCACTATATATATATATCTCACAAGAAAGCCTTCTACTGTACTGGTCCTGATAAAGTGTTTTTGTTTCACAATTACTAATATTCTTTAATCGTTCTCAAAAGCCTAAGCCTAGGGAGAAAACGATGCATTTATAATTTATAGCACGGTGGGTTTTTTCTGTTTTTCTTTTCTTTTCTTTTTTGCAGTCCTGCAGTCCCACTAACCCGTACAGGTTTGTACACTTGGATAATTATTAAGCATAACTGGGTTCCAAAAAGTCGAATAATCTAAGCTGAGATTCACACAAATCCAGACTTCTCCATTCCAGATACAAGGATTAGATAAAATCCAGATCAGAACTGATCTGGAAACGATTAACATTAAGAGTTAAGTCTAACCTCGCCTGTGCAGAGAACCTGAAATATGTTAAATTACTTTTCGATATACCGTGCCCTTAATTTAAACATCTTAATAAGATTGATTTATGTTGACTTGTCAGAAAATACAATCTTCTATAAGTCACAGTTAAAATGATGTTTTCATGAAGTTGCGAAGAGTTAACATGATTGTTCCTCGAATTTGCTTATGCTTCAGACTACAGTCCAATCTACAGACCTCTCATTAATCAAATATAAACAGGGAAACAGTACATGGCTGTCTTATAAGCATGTTACATTTTGGGTTCCTGTCGTTCCTGATCAGCTTTCATTTTCAGACTACCACGCCAGTTTCCTGTACAGTATAACTAATGGACTACTCCCGTTTGGTTGTTTCCTTGTTTACTATCCAAAGCAAAGTCATCACCTCTTCACCATGACCCCATATGGATCTGATTGAACAGTTGAAAAAGCACTTACAGAAGCTTGTCCTAACCGATGTATAACACTAATAGTGATAGATGAAGCCTGTGGGTTATGTAAATACTGTTGACTATTCTTTGTCCTTCCTCTCACACTATACACTGTAGCAAGAAGTACAGTAAACAGCAGACAAATCTGCCTCTCTCTTTAGGAAGAAACGGTCAGTTGTCCTTTGCTGCCTTGTGGTGGCAGGAACAGAAATGGGAAGAAGGCTTGGCTGCTCAGCCCATGGTAAGGGAAGAGGGAGCGCCTTCACAACATTGGAACAAAGACTTGAGGAATTGGCCCTGGGCCTGAGTGCAAAGAAGTGCCAAATTCTTAGGAACTTAGTACTCCTGCCTTGCATACAGAAACAGACCCTGGTAACTATAAATGTTTCATATTCCCCAAACTAAAATAACGAGCCCACAATGCCTGGGAGAACTGATAGCCCACCACTGGAGCATCTGATGATCAGAGTGAATGCAGGAGTGCAGCTGAGCAGGAGCAGCGGGTGCACTGCAGACAGACATTAAGGCTTGAGAGTAAAAAAAAAGGGAGAGTTTTGATATCAGCATGTTAACATATTTTATCTGAAAGCTGTATGTCAAATGTTGCAACATTTTCAACTTCCTATCAGGGGTTATACATGCTATTGTGCCAGACAACACCACAGTAATTATTTATATCAAGCATCAAGGTGGCACCAGATCTCAAACAATGTTCAGGGTTGAGCAAACAAGCTCTCAATGTAAGCAGATGCACTTATTCGGTCTTTGGAGATGGTCATTTACTGGGCAGATATGGTCAGTTAGGGGACTCACTGTATCATGGAAGAATTTCAAGAAGGTAGTTGAGGTAATGTGCAATAAGAAACAGCAGCGCAGAAGTTGATCTGTCTGTGAACAGACTTACGATTCACTGCCTGCTCACAGTTCACAGACTGCTGGGGTCCAGGTTGCATTGGCACAGAACAGTTTAAATCTATTGTTATTTGATTTTCATATAATACCACTAAGGATGACACTGCAATGCATCTGACAGACCATATAACCAGTGTGTCTATAACCTAAATCACGTCAAACAAACCAAGGTTACATTTCTTCCCAGCGTTACTGATTGGCTATCCGTGCTTGCGACCCATCAGACCAGACAAGTGGTCCCTGATAAACTGTGGCACAGCAGACCACACATCTTGAAATTATAAATCCAGCTCCTAAGAATAACCCCAGAATACTGGCATGTTTGCAAAGGATCGAGCGCACTCTTGTGAGTGCACCTGTTCAGTTTACAAGCCGGATTGTATGCAGGCAGGATTTTTCACTGTGCCACAAAACACTGGGTATAAACCCCTTATATTGTACCAATAATTGCTTAGAAGTACCTTTCCCATACCCTACCCTCTGATACCCTACCCTAAAAGTGGATGTAGCAGTACTGTCTGCACAATGGTACCAGCTTAATGGTCTGCTGCTTGTCAACCAGCACACTGTATTCAGGAAAACCTGTGATTATTTTTTTTCTCAAAGACGACAGCCCTCCACATCACTTGAGTGACTCTACACTATTCATCCCAACTGAATCAAGTGTATGATAATGTATTTATTATTAGCGTATCATTATACAAGTTCAGTCGAACTTCTTGTGTAGGTGTCTTAATATCGTGCCCAGATTTGCATGTATGTTCACTACTGATTCATGGTCATTTCATCATACTTCCTCCTTAGCGTATATTATATAGCCTATTTCTTTCCTGTTCGCCCTGCGTTATTTGATTAGTACGATCAATTTCCACATTTTTGAGCTGAAAAGAGCATGTTGCTTTTGTCTTCACACAGACAGGGCTAAAATGGAAGATATGCTTTCTCTACAGTGGATGTGGGAAGTTTTCTCACAGTCAGACTGTTTTATTCCGTGCAGATTTTCAGGGGGAAAAACGTGGGCGTTTTAGCACCTACGTCTACAGATGTACAGTCACACACACACACACACACACACACACACACACACACACACACACACACACACACACACACACACACACACAAAAAGGAACAATTTTACTCTCATGTGTAAATCTCATCAGCTCTCTCCAGTCTCTCCAGTTAGCCACAGACAGAGCTAATTGATTCCAGAAGTGTTGCCTCTACTTTAAGCAGGGCTGGAGAAAAATGGAGAGATTGGGACAGAGAAATTAAGGTAAGGAGAGATGGAGGGCTAGGGGTGCTGGAGTAGTAATGAGGGGTCAGTCGCAATCCATAGCCCTGTCGCGAGAGTCAGGAACACATGGCAATTTTATGGTCAATTGGGCCATGCATCTGGTGTTATACATCACTGTGGTGCATAGTGGGCCTTGGTGTCAGCTCACACACTCGGCTCTCTCTCTCAATCTCACTCTCTTTCTCTCTCTCTGAGCACACCACAGATGCACACACTCAGACAGAATAGGCGGCTACATGCTGTGTGTTGATATGCTTCATCTATACTGCTTTACAGCTGAACCACACACTCACAAACTCACACACACCCTTACCATTAAGTCACCTCCCACCACTTGCTGTTACACTAATTAGGGCAATCTAGTGTGACAAGAACTTATGTTTTAGAACTGTTTATCTATACAATATGTGCACTGTTGTGCTGAATACACAGAGAAAACATCTATGTTGTTTCATCTACTTTGTAGACACTTACCTCTGTTGCAAGAGCCAGAAGAGGCACCATAGAGCTGATATAACCAAATCTGTGGAGTGACAGCATTAGTAGGCAGCGTGACATCTCCCATAGAGCAGCACTGGGTCTGCAACAAAAACAACAACAACAACACAGTCTTAAATCTAAAGTGGTTGCTCTGAACCCAGGAGCATTACATTACATTATATTACATTACATTACATTACAGGCATTTAGCAGACGCTCTTATCCAGAGTGACGTACAACAAGGAGCAAACCCCTATTGTCTACTGGAGAATACTGTTCTAGCATTTGCATCATGTGAACACAGCTATAATATGCATCTTTTTTCTTTTGTCTACACAGAGGTAGAAATGTCAGCAATGTCGGTATGGTTTGTACATTCTGGCTCTGACAGTTCCTCAATGTCCTATCACACAAAATATGTGGTTTTTAATTCTCAATATATAAACAAATTAGTAACCTATTGTAAAACATTACGACCCAGACCGGGCAGGTAGTAACCACAAGGATCACTGCACATTCGTGTTAATGCTTATGTTTGGGCTAATTGCTTGCTTGCACCTGCATGAATGCAATAACTTCCTGCCTGAGTGATATGAATGAGTCTCCTTGTATCTGGTTAAAACAGATTTTATCCAGTCCCATCCTGAATACATAATGCCTTCTAGTTATACTAAATAGTTATATTTAGTATAACTTTCCAGTTATATTAAAGTTAAATTACATTTAAGCTAAAATATATTAACCATATTAAGAACAATAAAGGATGTAGATATTATGTACCATTTTGTTTAAAAAAAAATAAATAAATAAATAAAAAATAAGGAATGCACATTGGTTTGGAAGGAATACAGATGGATAAAAATCTTAAATGGACCCAGAATCGATTTTTGAGTGGCCACATGAGGTTTGGGGCCAAATGTTAGAACATCCAAAGAAAAACTAGCATGCCCATGTTTTAATGACCATATGGAAAGGTGTAATGTCTTACTATGGCCAAGTTGCCGTCACTGGCTACAGAGACGTATAACTTACATCAGTAGTAATAAGAACCATAATTCTGTGTTATACATATCATTTTTTTTTTCAGAATGATTCCCAAGAAGCTCCATTATTGACCAAGTAACACAATGAACATAGTAAATTCCCAGTACCTTTGGTCCATTATATACCCAAGGGTGGTAAGTGTGAGTAACATGTATCCAGTGACAAGCAGGACAGTTGTTTGAGACAGCATCTAGAGAACAAAAGCAGAATATAAAAACAATATGTTCTCAATACAGCACCAGTGGATGTCAACTCAGTTGCTCAGATTCACTTCCAACTCCCACCCACGGCCTCCTCATGTTTATGTTCTTGACCTTTATAATGTAAACTAGCCAGAGAAAATCTCATTAGGGAAGGCATTATGAGGACCAGCAAACATGAGGGCATGGACAACTGCGGATAATTCTGTGTGACCTCTAAACTTACAGGACATAGCCCTCCCTCTGCTATATGAGAAAAGTTATAGATATATTGCTGAGATTTGGTGGATGTTTGCTCTCTAAACCTTGTATGTAGAGCCTTCGAAAATATTTCTCTCCTGGGTACAGTACAAGTCCTCAAAGCTTACACTGTCATTTAGAAGGGACCACATGTAGTACAGCTGTGCTGTCTATTCTGTGTGTAATACAATTTGCTGGTGTTTCTGTACATTTGTGGTTAAAAAATAAATAAATAAATAAATAAATAAATAAATAAATATACTTACAAGACAATATGACACATGTTATATCTCTGGAAATGATAAGATTAGTAACAAATAATAATAATAATAATAATAATAATAATAATAATAATAATAATAATAATGTGATGTTTCTTTGTTTCTTTGTATATTTATTTTTTATGGCTTCATACTACTAAAGTAGTCTTGAAGTATCTTTGCATTTTTACTATAACCAAAATAATACTGAATCCAAAAACATCCGAGAGACATTTATTTAGTAAAAATCATTGTTGGTATCTCAGAAAGAAGTTATTAACTTGGTCACTCATGATGTACAACTATACTCTATAGTTAACATTAACAGAAATAACCAACTACATAACTACTAGTATATTAACTTGCAGATAGGTTGGATTTTATCCGGATTTTGATTTGTATTCTCGCTAATCTCATTGTACTAATTAACATTAACTGAACCTCTAAACACAACAATAACACTCTGGAGTTCATTCATTCCTAATAACAATGACCAGCTAGCCATGTACTGGTTACCACATTATCTTCTCTTAACGTCTATTGTGAAAGCAAAACAAACTGACAAAGGGCGTTCTCCCATGAAAAAAGCTAACTTTAAAGTGTAAATACTTGTAAAAAAAAATAAATATATATATATATATATAACTTAACAAAATGAAGTACAGCAAGAACGTGATAATTGAGTGCGGGAATTTGAAAAATAGCACGAGGGGGATGTGGCTTCTTGTACATGAACCGCATCAGTTGGTTAGCTTCCATAAGATCATTGATAGGACTGTGATATTTCTTGTATTACCAATGTGTGACATTTCCCAGGTCTCAGAGGGAACTTTGTGAAAACACTGTGAGTCAGTCCTCTAAGGTCTGGCTTATGTTTTTAAAATCCTTTCAACATGCTAATTTCTAATTTGTCCCACTATCCTGTTTCAACAATAACACCAAGCCAACGTGTAGAAAACATTAAGCCATCTGGGTGTTTTCTTAGTCCCTGCAGTACCAGCCGAGCTGTGTTAGTGTTTCTACTCCTCCCAAGGCAAAGATTAACTCCTAACATTATTGTCCTCGCTGCTATTAATTTCTGCACAACAAAGTGCACGCTAATCTACAATGTTGGTTCTTCCGAGTTAAGCGGTTAGCTTTTCAGCAGTGGCCAGTTTCTGCAACCTCAATAATTAAAGGCAAGTCAAACAACTAGTGAGATTGATAGTCTCACATGGGTGATGCAGTTGAGAAGTAACTCACTAAGTCCTAAAAATAAATGTTTTTCTAGCTTTGAAGTACCACTAAGCTGTGCTGTAGCATCACTTGTCAGTGCAAATAAATGTGCATGGTACATAGAGGTATAAATACACACTTTGACATTATTTATTGCTTGGCCCAAGGGCATTACTTCGTTATTTTCTCTGGAAAGGCTGATGGATGCAACAGGAAGGCTTTTCAGGCGATGGGAAATGGCTGACTTGGCTCTCAGAACGTTTGTATTGGTTGTCAGACCACCGGCGGCTGTTTTATTGGTTAGTGACGGGAGGGAAGGGAGGGGGAAAGAGGGATCGAGAGATTTCTCAGCGAGGCACCATTGAGTGAACACCATTGAGGTAGGAATCACAGGGAGATCGGCTGTTTCATTTCAGCGGGGAAGCAGGGTGGGTCCATAAAGTTTGGCTAACCAAAACTATGCCTGGGGAAA
Source organism: Chrysichthys thysi (assembly GCA_030068315.1). Classification (NCBI taxonomy): domain Eukaryota; kingdom Metazoa; phylum Chordata; class Actinopteri; order Siluriformes; family Claroteidae; genus Chrysichthys; species Chrysichthys thysi. The sequence goes on from JAQLOM010000003.1 coordinate 6,710,820, forward strand.
ACACACTTCCAGTGATGCCAACAGGGGAATATAGTGTCTGCATTTTTGTTAAGGAGGTGGAGAAAGATAGAAAATAATAGGCAATGGTTGCTTGAAAGATGTCTGTCCTTGCACTCTAGTGAAAGGCCATATAATTGAGATAATTAGAGGGAGCGCCTGAGTTTGACTGTGGTTTGATAACAGGCCCCGTGTTATAATATTAAGCAGCGAGTAAATTAAAAGCTTTCAATGAACCGTTAAAGACAATGAAAGATTTGCATGGGCACAAAAGCCTTAGCAAAGGCAAGCACCAAATGTTAGTCTTTCTACTATCAACATTTAAGGTAAACCAGGATCACTGAAATTTCTGGCATATAACCTGTGTACTTTTGTTACTTACATGTTCTGTTGTAAATAAGTTGTGGTAAACAACCAGCACAAGGAGGAACTGCACATGCACATAAGCTTGAAGTGCAGCTGACAATTGTGGATTGTGCGGTTCCTCGTCTCCTGTGACCTGAAAAGATGCAGCACGTTCATGAAATATGAATAGTATTTCAGTAACAGTTAATCAGTTCTGTGTCCTTCATCACTATTCAATGAAAATTTTAGGCTGCCTTCCAACCAGCATCTTGTGAACTTGGTAGCATGCCAGTCCAAGTATTCACAAATTTGAGGATATAAATTATCAGCTGCAACTATGGCAGTTCAGAAGAGTTATGAGAATAAAAAAAAAACAATTTTTTGTCATGCAAACCAACATGTGCGCATCGACAACTGTCACATTTCGTGATTCCTGAGTAAATGCATAACTAGCATTAGCTTAAAACAGAAAAACAATGGTACTTTCAACAAGAAATGTGTAATAATGGTAGTAAGTTAGCATTTTTAAAAATTACAGAGAAAATCAGTATCTGGTCACTACAAGACAGATGAGTGTATGAATTATAACCAAGAGAAAACACTCACAAAGAACAAACAAAATTCAGTAATTTGCCCACTCGCCAGTGATTATCATCATCTCTTTAAATAATAAAAAAAATCACAACTGGATAATGAGGACCACAATCATACACTAGCTTTCTACTAAATTAGAGAACGAATGAATACTTACATGTTGCATAAGGGGAAAAAATAATAAAGCTCAATCACTCCTAAATCCTTTGTCCTCATTGACTAGATTGACTCTTTATACACTCCTATTGTCTCTCACACCCGACTGCTGACTAATTCTGTCCTATCACTACAAAATAAGACTTCTAGCATGCCTATCATGACTCCTATCAATATCTGTACAAGTTTCTGTACAAGTTTCATAAAAATGCTTTACCAATTCCCCTGATATTCCACATACAGTATTGACTGTCATGAATGTCTGCTACTGGATTCTAAGGGGGACTTTGCTACTCTTTATATCATAATATATAGTATTTTTCTGTGAAAATAATGGTCACAATAATGATAGCTTTGATTACATGCCTTTCATTTAAGGTTTGGGCACTAAATTATAAGTCCTCAAGATGAAAAAAAAAACAAACATCAAAACTTTTGTTTCCAGAACTGGTCGTGGTGTACAGTAACATTGGGCAAAGGTGTGAGAATTCACTCCAAATAGATTCCCACCATTCACACACACACATTCATTCTCATACAGTACCAGGAAACATTTAGGACACACCTACTCATTCAAAGGTTTTCTTTATTTTGACTATTTTCTACATGGTGGAACAAAACTGAAAACATCAAAACTATGAAATAACACACACACACAGCACATATGGCATTATGTGATAAACAAAAAAAGTGTTCTTACTGTGTTTGAGAACATCCAACAATAAATAGTAAATAATGAAAATTCTGTAAATAGTCCAATTTAACAGCTCTAGTAATCCATATTATGTCAAGAACCACTCCACTAAGCAGAGAGAAAGCACAGTCCATCATCACTTTAAGACATGAAGCGTCTTTTTAGAAACAGAAATAAAGAAAAACCACTGAATTAACAGGTGTGTCCAAACTTTTGTGTGTCTTATGTATACATCCATGCAATGTATCAGATCACTAATCACTAATTCACTAAATGCATGCTTTAGGTGGTGCATTGAAACCTGGAGGAATGTGCAGAGAGTTAACTATATGGTAAAAAAAAAAAGGGTCAGAAACATTTAACATTTTCTGGATGTCTGTGCAGCATTCTAAAATAAAAAGTATAATAAACACACGCACACACACACACGCACACGCACACGCACACGCACACGCACACACACACACACACACACACACACACACACCATTTTATCTTGCTTTACCCCTGAACAAATGGTTTAAAGAATCAGGACTATTGATGTAAGTACATGTGAAGCTCTACTATGAGGTCCCCATGAAAGGAGGCTAATTGGCTCCAGATGTTCCAGTCAGTTCAGGTGTGGGTTTGACCTCTACAGCCATATAAAAATACAAATCATTTTTGTTACCAGCTTGCACAGCAAGTGCAATTTGGACTATTCACAATAGAGGGAATCAGAAAAAACTCAGTTCAAGCTTATTAGACTAGAAAGGACATTTGGACCTCCAGTAGTAGATTAGTGTTGTGATTTCTTTTCTCATGAACAGGTGACCTTGAAGATCATTGTAAGCACATGTTGGAGAAATCTTAACCAAGTACCAAGAACCCTATTAAGCTCTGTAAGCATCACTTACACTTAACCACACAGGAAACCAACACTCTCTAAGAAACCCTGAAGACCACCTGGATATTCCACCTGAAAAATGTCCTATGGACAGATGAGTTGATGTTTTTCAGGAAACGTATTGCTGACCAATACACACACAAACATATAAGCGTGGAAATCATGGATGGTGTAAAACAGTGTGAAGCTGCATTGCATGAATTGCAGATACTACATTGTCCGTCCATCAGGCATGGTGGAAACAAGGCCCAAGTCTAAATTGCAGGAGGAAAGCAAACAACACAGTAGCTTAAAGAAGAAAGTCCATATTTATAAATGACCAAGGCATAATTCTAACCTCAGTCCATGAAACTGCTGTGCATGATCTAAAGCAGGCTCGTTTACCGAAATGCCTCAAACATATGCAAGCGAGCATATTCTTGACAAGTGAGCAAAAATTCCTTCTGACTGTAGTGTGTGACTCATCAACAGCTGCACAAAGGCTTCCGGTCAAGTTATTCACAACACAGCAGCAAAGCAAGCTTTTCATCTTTATGATAATGATTAGCGGCTTATAATTAGACCTATTAAAAATCTTTATAATGTTTTTTATGAAGTTTTATAATTCTTCTACTTCTACTGAAGCTGCCTGGAAGCAGGTCTTTTTTTTTTATCAGGACTTTTTCTACCCCCCCAAAATCATGTATGCAGGTGGACTGGCTTTAATAAACTGCCACAGAGTGTGAATGTAAAAAAAAAAAAAAAAGAAAGAAAAAAAAAAAGAAAGAAACAGGGTGTGAAATGTGTGTATCTGGTAATGGTAAAAAAACAAAAAAAACAAAACGTGGTTTGTTTCTTTGGTTACAAAAGTTAATCCTATTTTTACTGTATATTACTGTATTTATTTTTATTTAATTTTAGATTTGTACCACAGCATTGTTGAGTTCTCAATTCTGATTGGTCAGGTGTATCTTTAATTTTTTTTGTCTAGAAGTTGTCATTTTTAAAGGTTTATATTAGGGGTGGGAATTTAACGCGTTAATTACGATTAATTAATTTGAAAAAATAACGCATTAAAAAAATTAACGCATTTTAATCGCACTTTGCATTCCAAGCAAAGGGGGACTTTTGTCAATGCACGATTTCCTGG
>JAQLOM010000003.1:6714720-6729862 GCA_030068315.1 Chrysichthys thysi
CGTACACAGGGACTTGCATGACAGACAAACCATATATGTAACAGATTAACAAATATTATTTTTGTTACTGTGTACTAAGTGCCATTTCCTAATTGCTTAAACTACAAACTGCTTATACTACTTACAGTATAAGTAGAGAAATTTAACTATTTCTGAAGTAATTTTTCCTTCACAATATTACTTTGCATATATCTAAGGCTTTTGCACAGTCATCATCATCATCATCATCAACAGTCATATATATATATATATACACACACACACAATTTCTTATCAATTTATTTTTGTTACTGGGTAGTATATGCATAGTAATATGTTGTTTTTTCTGATCTTTGTCTAGCTCAAATCCTTGTCCTAGTACTCCCTGGGAGGGAGAAAGTGGCTTGGAACTGCTTTGTCTAAGTGGTTTGGGGCTTTCTGGTCAATAAAAAAGCCAAAAACTACATGGAGCTGGTTGAGTCTAAGGTGAAGAACTACAGCATAGTGTGCTGCAGGATGTCTCTCAAAGTCCATATCCTTGATGCTCATCTTGATAAATTCAAGTAGAACATGGGAGCATACTCCAAGGACCTGGATATACCAGGATATACTGGAATATTGCTACCAAGGATAGTTTAATGAAAGCATGATGTGAGACTACATTTGGGGGTTAAAAGTGATTTACAATGTAATCTTAAATCTCGAAAAACTATTGACTTCTAAATCACTGTGGGCATTTTTTTTTAATAACTTCAGTATAACTACATGTTAAATTTGATTTATATGTTGATATTTTTCTATCGTTAAGTGACCAAAATATGCAAATTCACCTGTTTGCTCAATGAAACATCCTGGTCCCAGCTAGAGAAACATAATAATCAAGTCCTTACTAGACAACAACATTTACTGCTGTGTTAAAGTTAACAAAGGGTGCTAAAATTGTATTTGAAAGTATTTGAGCATATTTTTATTGTGTGATTTTAGGAAACAACAAAGGTACCAAACTAAAACTTTTATACACTATCATATGTTTTTAATACATTATGAATGTGTTTTGAATGTGCGGTGAATAATAATATCCATGAATTTGTTTTTAAGAATTCTTAAGACTTTCTCATGTGTAGTCGCATGTGGGTTTGACCTACTGGCTCCAGCAGTCCACTGCTCTGTTTTCCCTCAAAACTCAACCCCTCCAGCACGACCCTCCCTCCTGCGCAGGAGTATGAACAGGCACGGCCCAGCTCTCCCAGCCCAGCACCTTTCAAGGTATTTCAGTCAAACTCCAGCACTCGCCACATGCTCTCCATCACCAGGCTCTCTTTAGGGCTGCTTTAATTGCAGTGTGGGGGAAAAAGAGGCTTTGTTTCATGTGTGAAGTAAGAGTGGCTAAAAATGTGCCCCACACACACACACACACACATCACTGTTTCAAAGCAAACCGCCACAGCTCCTGATGGAGAGACTTCAATCCCGTGTCATAGGCCTGGCTTTTAAAGACATGTGAAAATTGAGCTTATTGTGCTTCAAAAGCAAGGGAAGCTTTTTTTGGTGCTGGGCTGTACTTGTAAAGTGTGTCATTTTATATTAAAAGTCATTGTCAAGACCTTTTTCTGTCACTGAAATTGTAGGCAAGGGGATGGCATACAAGAACTAAATGAGATTTCTCATTCAAATTTAATCTCAAATTCACCACCAATTTGCCCTTCAGCAGTTTTTAAGCTAGGAATAAAAGAATAGGAAATTAAATAATAAACAGCCGGCTAGCTGTAACGACTGTTACGACTGTTATACGATACTCACTCTTGAAGTCAAAAGACAAAACTATTTATTTTGAACCGAGAAACTGTAAAGCACAAAATCCTCCGTCTTGAAGAATGTCCCATGTGAAAAAAATAAATAAAAATTCCACATTCAGCTTACATCTGCTGACTATTAACAACTCTCGGACTCTTTCTGTAGAGAAATCTTCACCATATCAACGGTTACATGTTGCTTAATCGGTGTATGTTGTAATGGACCATCCTCCATACAAGTCCCTGTGCACGTTGTTGCTACAATAACAACAATGTATTAGAAAAAAACATATTAAAGTTATAAACCTGTGTTTTGTCTTGTAGCCAGAATTATTGTCAGAGTCACTGTTATAGAAAATTAGTCAACACTTTCTGAACAATCAGAATCAAGAATTATGCATTTATGATATAAGCCAAATTACTTCACAAACTTTAAAGAATTATATTCAGGACTTTCTCCTGTGGGGATTGTCCATCATTACATTTTATGGGCTTGAGCAGGTGGTTAGAATCAAGACCATATTGTATAATTAGAGATATAGAAGGTGAGAGAAAACAGAGACGTCTCTAACCTCGGGTAGATCTTCGGGATCTCCTAGCCTCGGTTTGCCTGGCGTCCAGCCTGGTCCGTTAAAGACGACAGAAAGCTTGTGTGTAATACCGTCCGCGTTGAGGAACTGCTGCCACAGGTATACATAGTACTCAAACTTCAGAAAGGAAACAGAGCAAAAACAAAACCTCATGACTCGTTACACAGGGGCATATGTGCAAAACAACTCAACAGTGAGTATGTTTACATGAGCAAAGTAATCTCATAAGTGCAAGAAATCACATTTTAGCAATGATCTGCTTATTGTTTGCTACTAGTACTGAAGAGAAGTGGATTTACTGGAAAGCTTTCTTTAAAGAAGTCCAAAGAATTGAGAAGGATTCAAAAATATACAGTTGAAAAACTAATGATGTAGGGTTATTGATAACTTATAACTTTTTAAGAGCCCAAAATTCAAAAGTGAAGCTAAAAAGGTTTCAATTTTAATATATACAGCCAATGAATTTAGTATGTTATCAACATCAAGAACATGCTGTAATTTACAGATGTAAAAAAAAAAAGTGTTAAATAGACTTAAATAGTCATTGATTGAATATAAACAGTCAGTGCTGATTAATTTAAACAAATGTCCATCGATACATCCGTTAACTTACTTTCCTAATATCACTTATGGTTTATTAATACTGAAACACAATATGTAAGGATACGTAATGTAAAGGGCTAGTGTTGATAAATGAGTTCCAAAGCCCTAGGCTTTAAAAGGCTATAAATACTGAGATTTGGATTGAATTTTGAGCAGTGGGTTGAGTTTCTCTTTCAACATGAGTTTATTAAGCCTGTTCTTTTTTGTCCTGGAAACTGTTCAGGTTTTCAGAGCAGTCTTGTAATGCAGGTAGCGTTTGCATTGTGCATTTTATTGATTTATTTTTTACCTGGTGCTAAAAAATCATTTTTTTCCCCCTGTGGTGCATTTGCTTTTCTGAAAATAATATTGAAAAAAAAAAACACCTTTAATAACGGGTAGAAACGTGCATATTGTTCTCCTACATTTTCCTTTATTCACTCAGAGGCAATGAGGGCATGCAAAGTTTTGCACTTGACAGTCTGGGTCAAAGTCCTGTATCAAAGATCACATTATCTGACTAGACAAAGTTAAACAGATCAGTTGGTAGTCCTCATTGAGCGTGACATTAGCAATAGTTAAAAAAAAACAAGCATATGGTACAAAAAGAGACTGCACTTACCTGAACACTATAAAGAAGTACAATGGTATAAAAACATACATGTTTCAAATCTGTTCACAGCATATATTTTTCTAGCAATGTTGAATTTGGGCGGAGGCTTGTATTAGTCAGTTGTATTAGTTTTGGTGGAGTAGTAAAGACCCTGAGTGAAATTTTATGTCAGTGAGTGAGTTATAGCCGAGGGTTATTAGGTTCTTCAAACAAAAAAATGTATGAGAAACACTATTGTTATTTCGTTTGACATCGACTCCAGTGTCGAAGTGTTTCATGCCACAGATAAGATTGCGTTTGTCGTCCGCTTCCAAGAGAAAGTGCAGGGAAAATAATCAAAGGCAACTCGCACATGGTTTCTTGCCGACACTTTCGCCTCTCTTGTTTAAAGTGCACTACTAATGTTATGGTTATGGTGTGGCTTTTCCACTGGTGGGGAAACGTGAGGAGCGCGAAAGCAACGGTGAACTCGCAGCTCGTATTTACATTTAACATTGCACTCTGAAACTCTGAGCTCGACCTCGCTGGGCGAGAACTTGCATGGCTCACAGGGCACCGATTCGAAAAAGGCTGTCTATAAAGAGATATTTGAGACTAACATACCTCGACAGACAGAATGTCAAAGGTGTTGATGGGGTGTGTGAGTCCATAGATGACTTTATCATCTTCTGGAGTAAAGGTTCCTACAACAGAGCATTGATAATAGACTGATAAAATACTTCACTCACATATATTGCTTTAAACATATGTGAAAGGCAGGTGCTGTTATATTTAATTTAATGTTGTGAATTTAAGGTTTATAACTACTACAGAGTGCCGTTTGCACTGCGTGCACATAGACAAGATGGATTTGCTTTCTTCCAGTGTCAACCTGCAAAATGTGGCCTCTGTAAGCTCCTTGAAATGTTGGTTCAAAAGCTAAATACATGCCCACACTTACACTTGTACAATGTTGTTGTTTAGTCTATGTATGGTATAATTTTATATTGTTACAATGTTGTGTTGTATGTGTTGCTTCATACTAGACCCACTTCCTCAGCATGGATGTATCGGCTTGGATCTTGTTTATTTGCAGTGTAACTTTTTCGAATTAGCGCTACATGCTGTCTGGTGCTTATCTTCTACCACACTGGTGTCAGTGTCCTATAATATTCTGCACCAGTGCACTATTTCATCCTACTGTATAGTCCTATAGGGCTATAATAAGAAGAAAGCCTTCTACTGTACGCATACAAACTTACCAAACATCCGGTCCCAAATAATAAGAGTTCCTCCATAATTCTTATCAATACAGTAGCGGTTTCTCCCTGCACCATGCGCAAACAGAATAAACAAGACGCAAATCACTAAAACCGACATTGTTTGGTGTACATTTAGTTTATAAGCGCAAAAATCTAAAAAGCTCCTCCAAATTATATTTTTGAATGTGCTCTTCTGTGGGTGTTACTCACCATGATGAACTCTGTGATGACTAGGAGTGTTTAAGATCCACTCCAGAGGACCGAGATCGCTGACAAACTAATGAAAAAATAAGCAGTTTTAAAATGGTTCTGTGTCATATATGAATAAACAGTGCCCGTCGAACGTGATTGTTTAGCGTCATGTAATCAAGTGACTAAAAATGAGAGAGAGAAAAAAAAAAAAAAAACACCACCCAGCCTGGGGGTATCGTGCAGTGCCAGCTGTTGCTAAACAGAGATGTAAACCAAGTCAGAGTTTCAGCCTCACACATGTGATTAATCTGTCCTATTGATTGCCTTGTCTTTGTTTTGGCCAATAACACTGAGGAGGAATTGTGCAGGACCCAAAAGCTTGCATGGTTCACGTGTTTGCTAATGGATTCTGACACGAAACATCATTAATATTATGTGTTTTCTTGTCTGATGAGCTCGCTCCAAGCTCTGCTAACTATGGAAAGAGAGAAGTAGCCAGATTTCCACATGGAAAGAACAATATAGATTAGAAGTAAAGCAAACACAGAGTTGGAGGGGAATTACAGTGGCTTTAAAAAGAGGCCAAAAAGCTGATAAGTTCCCCTCATACATATATGTGTATATATACATACATACATGCACACACACACACACACACACACACGGACACACACATATACAAACAGCTACCATACACACATGCATGCGTACAAATACATGTGAACATACACATGCATGCATACACACACACACACACACACACATATGTACATGTGTAGGCACACACATTGTACACACACACAGAGCTTAATTTCCCAACACACCAATCCATTTTAACTTGATCTCTAAAGTTACTAAAGTTCTACATTACACAGGTGTTTAGTTTGCCCTCAGGTGTTTGAAGGAAATAATGATTTTGATGGATAAACGTAAACCTGCTGAGGTCCAGATTTAGCCGGGGATTGTGCGAGTGAACATGATTTTTCAGTGGGTCATTATTTCTCAATAATGACTGGTCTGGCTCCAGCTGAATTGCGCCTTGAATGAAAAAGGTTGCTCGCCACATAGCCGGAGCTTTAACGCTGGATTATGCCTGGGAATTTCATGCCAATAAATTACATAACATCAAAAAAACTCATAAAACAAGCATAAATTATATCCTTCAGGAACTTGCGGATGTGAAGACTGTTTTCACTAATGGCGCTCTAAAAGATGGAAATGATTCCAAATCCATTCCTGTTAAACGACTCCCCAAATGACTCCCCCTAACTGTAAAACTGATGGGCCAACGTTCGCTCAAATGGAAAGGGTATGGTTATGCTTCTGTTTGGAATATTTCATAAAAGCTCATTATTTCTTATTTAACGTCCAATCAGTCTGGAGTTTTAAACCTGGAAAATGATACATAAAGTAGGTATTTTGTGATGGATAAAGCGTTGAGATGGCTAAAGTAAGTCATCAGAATTAGCCTCAATTCTTGATTATACACCTTTTTTCTCTGTAGACACTGGACCTACATTAAAGACACCAAGCTAAAGTCTTAAATGTGATTAATGAACAGATTAACACTTTACCTCAGTGTGGATCCAAAACTGGTAGAGCAAGTTAAACTGAATGTGTACAGCAAAGATTGACGGTGGAACTATTAATGCCATGGGGAGGTAGAACACCTGAGAACACACAATCAGATGGTTACATACGTTATTACAAAACACCTTCAAGTAAGGACTCTGCCAATACTTTCTCACAAATGTAACACCGATTTTATTTTTACTTGTAAATTTTGTACAACTTAGTCAGCCCTAAAGTTAATTTAAAAATAAATAAATAAAACAAACTTGGTTTCAGTTGGAAATCTAAGGGCACTAAGAAAGAAAGAAAGAAAGAAAGAAAGAAAGAAAGAAAGAAAGAAAGAAAGAAAGAAAGAAATCACAACATGCAACATGGAGTGGTGCTGAAAATAAAAAACATCCAGCAGTTCAGTGGCTGGAAGCATCTTGTTGATGAGAGAGACCACAGAAGACTGACCACACTGTCTTGAGCTGACAGTATCAGTAACTGAAATAACCACCACAATGAGCCAAAAAAAAGAAAAAATCTTAGCATTCACATGGTAAACCTTGAGGTGGATGAGCTATTACAGCAGAAGACCACTCCTGTCACCCAAGGACAGGAATTTGTCTATTAAATCTGTTTTTAAAACTCCTAAATGACTGCACCCCATATAGTGCACTATGTAGTAAATGGGGAACAAAGTCAAGAAAGAGGCCTAACAGATGGTAATTTTTACCCATGAAGCAAACTGCTGTGTCACAGACTGCCGGAGCGCTGTGGTCAGGTTGTAGTACTCAGAGCTGTGATGAACCTGATGTGCAGCCCACAAGATATTAAGCTCTACAAAACACACAAAAACACACACAATTATGTATTGTCAGCAAACAGATGTCAGGACACTTACCTGTGAAGAGAAAACCCAAAGTCAAACTAGATCCACTTCTACTTTGGTGTTTGCTTTGGCTAGAACCTGTGACATTTGTCTATGCTGCTGCTTGGGTGAAAGAGTAAAATGAGCCAGTTCTTAGTCTTGCCACTACAAAGTAATAAGCTTTGGTGAAGGGTACAAAAGCAAGTGCTCGGTTGCAACACACCAGTTTATATTCGGCATTTTGTAGCAGTTTCCTCAACATTAATCTCTCTGATTTGGCCCTCATTCTTGGATCCTCAGAATCACGCCTGCTAAGTTTCAAAGGATCTTGCGAGCTGTCCCCAGACCACCCAGACGCCTCTGTGGCGCTTTAACACTGCACAATGGGCTGTGAAAAGACATTTAACTGAAGCTTAATTATTCTTGCACTAAAACTGAAAGGATCAAAGACTGGTCTGTGTGAAAGAACGTTGCGAATGCATACTTTAATAGTAATGGCTTCCAAGTAACACTACATTTTATGGAATTGTAATAATCAAGAGGTTTCGGAGATTCCATTTTAAGCTCTTCATCTCGTCCCGTACAGAAATGAGTCAAACGGTGAACCCTGTGAGGATGCGCTGTTGATGTACAGGTTCTATTTCTAGAAAAGGACAAAGCAACGAATCCTAATGGGTGCCAAATGAAACTTGGCATATGGTCCAGTATATACCTGGACTTTATTTATGTTCATGTCACAGAGTCTGGTTTACGTACTTTCAGAAAACTATTGCATACAATCCAATAATCACTAACACGAGAAATAGGCTGGCATGGTGAATAGCTTTTCCACCACACAACTCCAGGGTCCCTGGTTCGATCCTGAGCTCAGGTTACCATCTGTGCAGAGTTTTGTGTGTTCTCCTCCTGTCCGTATTGGTTTCCTCTGGGTTCTTTGGGTTTCCTTCCATCTTGCAAAAACATGCCAGGATTGAATTAGCTTTCCTGGCATTGCCCCTGTGTGAATGTGTATGCATGGTGCCCTGTGATGGAGAGCTCTCCCATTTAGGCTGTATTTCTGCCTCAATCCTAGCATTCCTGGGAGAGGCTGCAGATCCACCATAACCCTAACTAGGATAAAGCGGTTACTAAAGATGAATGAATGCTATAATGTGGACCACCAACATGCAGCCATTCAGGAGAAGGAGGTGACTCTACTTGCTGGTTAATTCCGAAACTTCCACCTCATGTGTTTTCAGGGTGTGGCTTCAGAGGAATATGGATGAGAGGGTTGTGTTGTTTGAGTATGCTCTCGAAATATGTACTATGACTGACTATACCTTTAAATTAAGTCAAATCCTGGCATAGGACGCTGTTTACATAAAAGAAGTTGCTACTGCTTTTTTTCAGTTGTTTGTTGATCATGTGAAGTCACCCACTGTTGGTTTAGACAATCACAGAAACGTGAAATAACTATAATTCTGACACGACGTGGACCCGGTTAGTTTACAAGCCCTAGTGCTCATGTTGTCAATTCAGTCCTTTAGAAATTTTTCTTCGTGTGTCTTCTACTTAAAATAAAACATTGTGCTACACTGAAGGATTAATTTTACCAGCATGACTCAGTAACAATATTTTAATCACTTGCAACCTTTGTAGCGCAAAATATTAAAACACATCCTTGGAAAAAGAGCATGTAGAATTGTTAACGTCTAACACATTTTAAATATCACCTGCAGCATTAAAACTGTCAGAATAAGACATGAGAAGCTTTTCTTCAGTGTAAGCTCCATCGAAAAGGTGAGCTGGTTAAGTTCCCTGCACTCCAGCTGAACAAACAGAGAGTCGTGAGGGCGTAAGAATAACTCTCTTCTCTCCTTCTGCCCTCCAGCAGCCAGCGGCACCGAGCCAAGATGTCAAAATCACCTGGATGTAGCCAAGACGAGCAGCCGGAGTGCATGAGCTCTGGGGAGAACAGCGCAGTTTCCATTCAGAAATTTTCATCAGGCCATTGATGCTGAGCCACCAGGCCTCTAGTCAAGGCTACATGTGGCGCTTCAACTTAAGCACATGTGTTTGCGTCTGTGTTTCACTAAAATGATATGGAAGGGACATGTGGATATGAAAAAAAAAGCTGGTGAGAATTTTGGCACTGTCTACAGCGTGGAGTGTTTTGATCGATTGCGCTGATTTCCTCCTAAAATGCCGAATGATCATTACACCTGGTCCTAGTCATGTTGACGAATATGCACTGCACTCATCTAGCACGCCAAGTCATTAACAAAGTGACAGACTAATCAAAAGCCATTACATTATACTTTCCACCTCCTGCTTCTGTCATGTGTCAGATGAATGTTCTATCACTAAAGTACACACTGGCAAATAATCCAGGCATTGTTTGATAGTGTACGAGTCCTCGGTTTCCCCTCATGGGGTGGAAGAGAAGAAGATTGATGCCGGGTGTCACTGGTAGGAAGTATGTACAGCTAGGCCTCATTGCAAACCGTGTCCTTGTGCGCAGGGCTCGGCTGGACGCTGCATAGTTTGGCAGCCTGTATTCAGAAGGGAAGCGCTTTAATGATGAGAACCCATGCCACAGAAATGCATTTCCCACCAAATCCGAGCACCGAGGCTTGCACATTTACACTACCGCTTTTCTCTGACAGTGAGGGCAAACATGTAAGCTGCATAGCACTGCATGGATTTCTAAATGGACCAATGAAAAAACAGTGATGAAAAGTGCAAAGTCATATTTTGTAGCACAAAAAACCATTTGGTTTTGCAACTACATTGTTTCCAGAAGTTTTTTTTTCTTCTTCTTTTTGGGGGTGTTTGTTTTTGTTTTGGTTTTTCTCTATGATTTTATATGGTGTTCTTATGTACCTCATAAAGTGCTTATGGGTCTAATTTACATTTAAGTTGTACAAATCACACAACACTTGAGTGCTGTATTACCATTGTTGAATTACAGTGTTGGAGAATGTTTGCAGCTAGTTTACAATGGAACTATATACAACCCGAATTCCTGAAAAGTTCTTTAAATTTACACGTTAAGGAACAGTCTTTCACAGATTGGAGAGCCTCCGCCCATCTTTACTTAAAGACATCCCTTTTATAGCTAATCATGTTACAGACCTGATATCAAGTAACTTCATTAGTTGCTAGATGCTCTCCCAGCTGAATCTTTTTAAACTCTCCTGCTTTTTCAGCCATTTGTTTCCCCTGTGCCAACTTTTTAGGGACCTGTAGCAGGCACCAAATTTGAAATGTGCTCATTTAGTGGTTAAAGGTGTACAATTTCCCAGTTTGAACATTTGTTATCTATGTTCTGTTGTGAATAAAATATTGGCTCATGCGATTTGAAAGTCTTTCAGTTTTCATTTTATTCAACTTTAAAGAATGCCCCAACTTTTCTGGAACTCGGGTTTTATATTATTTGTAGCCAGTGTAGTCACAACATATAGTTTATTATATATATATATATATATATATATATATATATATATAATATTAGAGTTACAACATATCATTTTCTAATGTTAGCTAGATTGCTTTCAGACTTGACTGCTTATTTACCCAATATAAGAATCCAATATTAGGTAGCATTCTTTCAAAGATGGTTACTGCTCTACACAATATATGTAAGAGCTTATTTCAGTGCTTAAGATACTATGTATACAGGTAGTCCTCAAGTTACAATGGCGATGTGTTCTGCCATGCCCATCCTAAGTCAAAAATATTGTATATCGAACCACTGTGTTGAACCACTTAGCCTAGATTAGGTATCTCAGCCTAGTTTAGCTCAGCTTAGCCTAGCTTAGCCTAGCCTACCCAGGAGTCTTTTCCTGTAGAAGACATGCTTTTGAATTAAAATTAGCTCTTGAAGCACACAAAACAAACCCCGCGGTAATGCACTATACAGTACACCGACACACAAGGTAACTCCCGGCATTATCCCTGTGCTTCCAGGTGTCATCCGCATACTTCCAGGCATCGTCCAAATGTCAGCACACATCATACGCTGTTACACTGGCCTGCCCGCAAATTTTAAATAAAAATTGTACATTTTTTAGCGCATCGCAATCGTCAACGCAACTTCGAAAAAACGTAAGTCAGGCCATCGTAACTCGGGGAGCAGCTGTGTTTATTACCTCCTCCAAGGAGATTATATGTTCAGTGGGGTTTTTCTATTAGTCTGTATTTCCATGAGAGCAGGATACAGCATGGGCCAAGAAAGGACCCATTACATTTTTGAGTAGATGCAAGTAATGGGGTGGCTCCAGGAAATTAGTTGCTCTTTCGTTAATGTTGCAAGATGTCTGCCTTCAACAATGCCATACTCTCTCATCTGCCATAATCTCATAACCCTGTAGATAGCAGTAACGTTCGAAACATAGTGACAAAACATATCCAATGTAGAAATATGATGAATCCACTGGAAATATATGCAGATATATAAAGGGGTTGTGTTTGCAGAGTTGCATATTATAGAAGAGTCAGCTGTTATCCTTGGTCGAGGCCTGCGCTCTCAGAGTAACCTTCTAGCTCAGAATTAAAATCATGCACTAGCAAAGTAGCTACCTGAAATTAAACAGTATTATTCTAAACCTATCTTAAACTAAATCATTTTTGCTCCTTACAAAAATCTCCTTTCTTTCTCAGGAACATGTGGTGCTGATTTTGTTGTTGTTGTTGTTGTTGTTTTTAAAAACACCATCACCCTCCAGGATTGGTAAGCTTTGTGTAACAGATAAGATGAAAACTAACTAGATTTTAGCGAGTTTAGAGTTTACTTTCAAGTTTACTTTCAAGCCCATATTTCAGTGGGCCATAATATAAATATATGGCTCTGAACTGAAGAAGATTTACTTGCAAGTATGCGTTTTGTACACTGATAATACATCAAGTAATAAACTTCAATGTACTGAGTATTTGATGCACCGAAGTACACCAGTAGCCAGTTAAAGAGGGAACATTAGCTGAGCTAACGACTTAGCTGCCAACATCAGCAAATAAGCTATATTTAAATAGCTTAGCTAATGTTGCTAAATGTCACTTCTGTTATGTTTGTTCAATTTCTTTTTTTTTCCTTTCTTTTTTCTGTTTTTTCATTGGTGGGGGGCGGTTAGCACACACTGCTCTTTTTTTTTTTTTACCCACGTGCAAACAGCACAGTTCCTGTGGGGCTGCATTGGTGCGTTGAAAGGAAAGCACTGAGTCATCATTGCTGTTCCCTTAATTGCACTTAATTTAAGGCTTACGTAACATGCGTCCTTGAAGTTTTGATGTTAAAATTCAAAGGATCAAAGGTGAATGCACTATGATGAAAGCCACTGTAGCTGGTATATCTTGTTATTGTGACCCATGACAGAGTCAGATTACAGAACAGGAGAAAACTTCTGTCATTTTCTACACACTGTTACTAGAAACCTGTAATAATCTCATCCAAATTGAGCCAGTGCGAATCTCTTCTCTTCAGTCTGAGAAATACAAATCGTCACTGTGAATCTTGTACTAAGAGTCAGACACTGTAGGTAAACGATTAAGCTTATTGTTATTACAATTCATTGCTCAGCAATAAGTCACTCCCATCTACTCAATGAGCCTGAAGTAATAAAAGTTAAAAGCTGATATATTTTATCATATTTTTATAACTTATATCTCATTTATAGTACCGTTAAACTAAAGAGGTGAGTTCAGCCTAATGAACGCTTGAAGACTGGCTTTGTCCAATCTTTTTTTTTTTTTTTTGGTCTTGCCTACATTGTGGTAATCTCTTAGGAGCAACAAGGTAGCAGTTTTTCATTGAGCCAGGCTTTTAATCAAACATACGTATGTGAATATAATAAATGTTCCAGTGTAATTATATTACCTTTATATTAAATTATTTATTATGTTTTTTTAAGTGCAAGTTTAACTCAATCAAATACAGCTTTCCTCTCATTTTAAAAAGACGTGGTGGCTGTATTTGTCTTGGATAAAGTATCACTGACCTCCCAGACTGCATGATGGGCAAAAACTATCTAGATTTTAGACTCTTTTTTTTTTTCCCAATGAGCTCAAAGTGTACATTCAAGCTAACATGTAGTTAACGCTCAGGTAAAGTACAGTCATTAAGAGATATATGGCTCTTCTCTGAGACAGGTTCTCTTACAAATATACACTTTGTCCCATTTTAGTCCAAACAAAGTCTAGAACTAGTACACGGATGGTATACAAAGCAGCAAACATCAGTGTACTGTGATGCATGTACTGGTATCAGAGGGTTGTTGAATTTTTAACTGTGACTGGTCAAAAGGTGTTGATTAATTTTCTATAATAGCAACTCTGACAATATTCTGGATGTAATTCAAACTATAGGTTTATATGAATGTACTAGTTCTGATACATTATCATTTTTATAGTGGAGCATTTTTTGTAGTATAGTGCCATTCATGTGCCACGTAACATACGCCAAATGAAAAAACAGAGAAAATCATTATTTAACAAAGAAAAAGCATTCAATTTTTTCTATGCGTTTTTTTTTTTTTTTTCTGTAGGAAGATATTTGTAGAACTTCTATGGAAGGAATATCAAGTGTTGCAAATGTAAGTCAGTAAGTTTTCGACTATGGGAAAATCTTCATGGCAGAGAGTTTTCTTTTCTTTTGTTTTGTTCTTTGTGAAATGAGATAAAAAGATAGGCTGGTGAAGGAACAACTGTTTAAAGCATTCCACAACATTGAATGTAACTGTAAATGAATAAAAACACATGTTGTTTAGTAATAAAGAAAAATAGGAATTGTTGGAAAATGCTGGGATATAAAAGGACAAATAAATGGTATATATACATACGGTATACGGTATATATAAAACATTCAGATATGCCAGTGGACATTCCTTCAACTTTATTACTAGGCTTCATGTGTTTAGAAGACCAACATTTAGGGTTTACAAAAAAAAAAAAAGCCAAAACCGGCTATTTGCCCTACACCATTTGTTCTGTTTCACATAAAGAACACCCGCTGTGAGATTTCAGTGAGAAACCGCCAGCATGTCCGCCACAGCGCCACCCTACACAGCAGCGGTGCACTAAATGAGGCGCTTTGCTGCAGAGTGGCAAGAGACTGCATGCCACGTCACTCACACTGCCAATGGGCTGTGAAAGGCAAGCCGGAGAGGACAGGCTGAGTGCTAATAAGAAATGCCAACACAAACAGGCAGCTGGGTCAGCCAATCCCTCGCCTGTCACCACAATACTTCGCACTGTCTCCACTTACAAGCTGAACCTGCTGGACGTTGAGGACGATTTTATAAAGGTGTGATAAATTTCAAACTGCCAGCATACACACACAATAAGGTAAAGGGCCTACCTACAGAGATTTGTGTTGTGGGATTATTTTAAGTAATTTCACTTGGTAGCCAGCAGGCTTCAAGTGCACTACAGTGATACCCTGCGTCCCGGGCAGGAGCTGTCAGTGAAATTGCTGAAAGCTTGCTTATGACTAAAAATATAGTTCTGAGAAGGACAAGGAGTTAGTTATCATGTTTCATACACATGCTTTAACTGTGGAATAGGATCAAGTATCTTTCAAATTTAATATTTTCCAAGCCATAAACTGTAAGGTGTGTTGAGATTTTCAATTTTATTAAGTTCTGTGCAGCCAGGCCAAATGAATAAGAAGTTAATAAGCACTGTCATGTTTTTCTTTCTTTCTTTTTGTTTTTGGTTTTTTTACAAGATCTGCAAAAAGTACCCCAATGCACACA
>JAQLOM010000003.1:6742815-6756987 GCA_030068315.1 Chrysichthys thysi
ACACACACACACACACACACACACACACACACACACACACACACACACACACACACACACACACACACACTTTGAGGTACAGGAGACACAGCCTATGCTGTTCTTACTGTTTTCTTATGTTGAGTGTGTGCGTCCATGTTTAATCTCTTTATGGGGTAGAGTTGCTCGAGTTGTTCCTAGAATAATAGGAACATGTGAGAGTTTTTGAATATTTGGCTTACAAAATCTGCAATTTGTATCTAAAAACCTGAAAGGGCCTTTTTTTTTTTTACTGAGTCTAAGGTTAGGTTCATGTGTACATGAATGGAAATACCACACATAGATAGAATTACAAGTGTGTAGCTATGTATGTGTGCGTATAAGAACACTCCAGGGCAGGATATACCACTCGGGACCCCCCAACATTACACACAACCCCACATCTGGCTGTGGAGTGTAAGTCAGCCCTGCACAACCTGCAAACAGAGATCTGTCTGTATCAATCTAGAGTTCAGTATAAACAGGATTTTCATACTATGTTATATTATATTGCATTATTACAGCCAAAAAATTTTTTTAT
The DNA here is from genome assembly GCA_030068315.1 of Chrysichthys thysi. Classification (NCBI taxonomy): domain Eukaryota; kingdom Metazoa; phylum Chordata; class Actinopteri; order Siluriformes; family Claroteidae; genus Chrysichthys; species Chrysichthys thysi. Next base: position 6,743,375 of record JAQLOM010000003.1, read on the forward strand.
ACTGACCCAAAAGTGTCAGCATAAAAAGCAAGCAGTTTTGACTTTAACTGTTTGACATACATTTCTACATTTCACGTTTTTGTCCTTTAAACAAAGTTAAATTAAATAAAATAAATAAAAGTATCCCATACATCATCGATTTGGTGGTGTGAGAGTTTGGTTTATTCAGCACTTTTATTCAGGCAGTAATGTATTTTGGGATTGTGAAAATTGTTGCGGGAATCGTAATAGTTTCATAGAAAGCTTTGTCTGTGGACGCCGACTTTGTCAGGAAAATTACATTTGTGACGCAGATGTTGGGGTTTTTGACCTTTCGCTCAGCTTTGGGGTCAGTTTTTTTTTTTTTTTTTTTTAAACACTAAAAACACTAAAAATCACTAACTAAAAGCACAAACATCCAAGGATTTCATTTGAGAGCTGATCATATTTCCCATCAAAATGTGTTTTATAATAGCAGGAAGTTTCATAACATTTCAGACATTCTGACTTCGATTGTGGGTAAAATGAGCCAGCACTAACTGATGTGTGTGTTTTTCCTCTTTCTGTCTGTGTGCCAATCCATGCACACACACGTGAACCTACAGGCTCATGCAGATAGGCATTAAATAAAGTATCAAAGTAAATCACTGCATGTTTGTGGCATCTTTATAACAATCCCCATCCCTGCTGTGTGGTTAATTGTTCGTTTATATAGGTCTATTGTAAGATTAACCTTTCTACCTCAAATAATAAACATGTGTTGACTTGATTTCAGCCAAACCCATAACACACCCACAATTAAAATGTGCGGGGGCTTTAAATGTGAGAAAGTACACCAGTGTGCATTTACTGTGTCATCAGGCAAATTTCTAACGTAACATAAACAGTTCCAGACAGGAGAAAGTCTTAATATCTGAAAACAAAATGAATTAGATTACAGTTTAGGCTGAAATGGTTATAGCATGCAAAGCAACTGTGGGAGACCTCAGATGAGTTTTGGACTGCAGGGAGAATCCTCTGCTTGTGTTCAGATGCTGAGAAATGGTTTCATTTCCAACCCCATACTCACATTGCCCAGATGCGGTGTCATGATTTACGACTAGTTCTCGCAGCCAGCAATTACTACTGAGATACAGATTCATTTCAAGCATTTTCTGCTGTCAAAGATAGGGTTGACTCTGCTGTTAGATTTTTTTTTAATTGTATGCTACTTCAAAACTGAAAAGCAAACTAGAATTTCAAAGATCTTCTATGTTTTTCTGTTGTTTCCTGTTATCCTGTCATGACAATGACGTGTTTTATAACTGCAGGTAGTATAAAAGTAGTGCTGAAATACACAAGTCAGCAGCACTCACACTTCACTCTAATCACTAGGGTTTTTTTTATTATTATAACCAGTCTCCTGCTGCAGCTTCCAGATAGAAATACAGCCCTGCTACATAGACTGGAAGGAGGATAAATGGTTCAAATTCGTCTTCGTCTTCTGCTGCTTAATCCTGTTCAGGGTCGTGGGGGGAAGCTGGCGCCAATCCCAGCTGACATTGGGTGAGAGGTGGGATACACCCTGGGCAGGTCACCAATCAACCACAGGGCGACACACAGAGACAGACAACCATTCACACTCACATTCACACCTATGGACAATTTAGAGTAGCCGAATCCCCTCTTTGCATGTCTTTGGACTGTGGGAGGAAACCCATGCGAACATGGGGAGAACATGCAAGGCACCCTTGCTGAACCCGGGGTTCGAACCCAGGACCTTTTTGCTGTGAGGCAACAGTGCTAACCACTCAGCCACTGTGCCGCCCCTCATTTAATGTAGCTCTTTTTTAATACTAATGCTAAAATAGTCGTAATTCTAAGATATTACAGATTGATATATGTGTTTGTCATATTACTGTCATAATCAGGTTGGTACTTTACATCCAGTGAATTAAGTGTGTCATGTTACCATGTTCGCTATCGTGGGCCTGCCCGCTCGTGTGAATCAACTGTAAAAATCTACTAGAAAGCATTACACAGCATTTACATACATGGCAGTATTTTAAATGATCTAACCACTAGATGACCTCAAATAACTAACCAGCCAAAGAGCAAAAGCAATACCACTTCTGCTCTGCCATAATTTCTTGAACTTTAAAGTGCTAGTCTTATAGCCCTAAGCAAAGTTCAGCGTGAGCTCACACTTCTATTAATGGTGTTAGGGTCGGTCAGAGCTGCCGTGACTGTGACTAAAATGAAATGCATGAAATAAGTTATAGGTGAAAGCTCACACATACACACTGCTATGTGAGCGAACACCTTGGAAATGGCCTGTGATCCACTTTCATGGAAATTTCAACAGGTTCATTTCTCATAATGCATAGTGCAAACACTGCGATATCCCAAGTGACTTTATTCAAACACCTGCAATTATGGCAAGCCCAGGTGTTGGGGAGAGTTACTGATTTTCTCACCCAGTTCACTATAAACCGGCCCAAAGTGTAATTTGTCAAACAAATGCTAACGCATGAACCAGCGTAGAAGTTACAAATTATAAACATATGCCCCCCAACGTGATTTCAAGCAAAAATTGGAGGGAAAGTAAAAACCCAGTCTGGGAACACTGCTCACTGAGTTATTTAAGTAGCAATATATGTCGCTTCCAGGTCTCTTGGGTCTTTTAGGTCTTTTAGTTGTCTTTCTCTAGGTTGTGTTTCTTGTGCCTCAATTGAGGGATGGGTGTTTTTCATGACCACATGCATTACGTATAGTATATGCTTATATTTTTCGACCCAATTCTGTTCAATTTCTATTTGAAATCTATTAATTTCATCCATTTCCCTTAGACCAGATTTTTTTCGGGTGATGGACCACTCTCAGCACAACAGAGACACTGATATAACAATGTATCAGGCCCAAAAGTCTTGCATTGTCACATGGGCTATATTTAGGGTTGGAGACTGGAGTTATGTCAGTATTTGCTTTGGGAAAGTTAGGTGTATTCAGTGTTCGGTTACTCAGTTGCTTAATATTCAGAATATGCAAATCAACCATCTGTCATTAACACCTCTGAGATAGCCAGATGTGTCATGAGTAGACCAAGTCAAGGGTGCTTCAACAGCATCTAGTCCAAAGTCCTTATACACAAGCACTTGTCTTTGAAATGGAAAATAAAAAAAAGACTAATCCAATGATATATGAATGTGAAGATAGCAAGCACAAACATCAATAATAGGAGTCTAGTATATGTTGCTGCATGAATAGTCCCAGTATTGATTATCGCATTAATCATCGAATGAAAAATCTGCAGCCACGTGATACTAAATCAAGGTCAATTCTGATATAAAATAGAGGCAATTTGGTTTTAAATACATTATAGGTCGCTTCATTAAATGCCTATTTTGCTGGTCCACCTTGTAAAGAGACCAGCAAGATCAGAGCCTAATTTTTCTTATGTTTACATTGTCTTCTCTGCATTTATAAGTGCCAGGGGTTTTTTTTGTATTGTTTTGTTTTTGTTTTTTTTACCATAGGACAGGTGTTGGCTGTATAGGACCAGACACAATACCAGGTCAGTGTCACTGCACTTTATAATATCTGCTCAGTGTTTGTGCCCTTTCCCCCACAGAAAGGACACAATGGGCAGCAATAAATGAACTACAGTCAGTAATTGCCTGATAAATGCAACTTTAGTAGGAGAACCTGATAACACAACCAGTGACTATAGGTATAAGCTTATAATATCACCTACTGGATAGTAACAATAACTCCTCTTCGTGTTCATTCAAATTACACCACCCTATCGTTGATTATTTTCCCATGAAAAGTGTTTTTTTCCCCCTCTTATACCACATCAACACTTTCTACAACAGTGGTTCTTAATATAGGGCTTGGGGACGCTAAGAGATCCAGACAGAGGGGGTCTGTGAATTTATTCTGTGTGTGTGTGTGTGTGTGTGTGCGCATGGTGGAAACCACAACCCATCATTATCAGCGTTAACAAGTTCTTATTAGCTGGTTTGACTGGTTGCATGAATTGAATGGGTTTAATCCAAACCTCAATAACTCAAAAACAAGTAGCATATAAATAATGTCAGCTTGGATGGATTGGAAAAGGGTGGAAAGGGCTCTACTGGCTCTTATAAATAGATCAAACATTGTTGCACATGTTTAAATAATGAACATAACATTTGAATACTTGGTTTATGTTCATAATGAGAATTAATTTCACAGTCAAAGGGCTTGCTGGCTATAAAAAGTTTGAGAAACTGGGTGAATCACCTTTTACTGCAGAAGGCGAGGTTGTGTTGCAATGTGCGTGCCAGGGTTGTAATATTAAACCAGGACCTACCTGTTTAACATACTGCGGAACCTGCTCTACTTCCGCAAACGACGTCTCGTTGGGAGACATGAGGTAGAAGAGCATGCGAGTCCCCTGTGATAAGGAGACAGTGTTGTCCTCCATGTCCACCACCTGCACCATGTTGTGTTTTCAGCGTGCGTGTGAGTTCCTGCTGTCTTTCAGACTGCTCACAAACACAGAGCTCCCAGCTGACTTTTGCCCTCCAGGCTGAATGTTTGCAGTGTTACTGTGAGAGATAGGACTGGTTCAAATCCTGATATTTATCCAGATATCCAAGGTCACACAGATCAGAAGTAACTCTGACACCGAACTCTGTATCTGAACTTCCGCTTCTTGAAAGATTTACATTACACAAGAATTGCGTAACTCCAGATGGCCTACATAAGGTCCACATGCATCATTTATGACAGGCTGTAAAAAGAAAATGTATAACATCAATGATAGGCTAATAATAATAATAATAATAATAATAATAATAATAATAATAATAATAATAATAATAATGTAGATTCAAAACTACTTGTATCCTATTAACACTTTTTATTAAAATTGCTTAAACTTCTTAAACATCTCAGTCTCCACTGTTATCGCATCAGTAGAAAAAAACAGGATAAATTCATGAACTGCTTAACTATCATCTGGTGATTCCGGGAACCCACTTTGCCTCGGTTTTGGAGCAAACAATAAACAGTAGACCAGCTATGAGCTCAACTATGAATATCAACAAACTCCAGGAGTCTCACTGAGTCTGACAGATTTTATGAGGTAAACAATTTTCATTCTACTCTTTTTATTCTGGTTTCACAAGATTTGTGAGCCACATGCACACACGCGCACACACACATACACACACACACGCACAGGACATGACAATGCTCAGTTACATTCTACAAAGCGAGTGTTGAGAGAGTTATTGAATAAAAACAGATACACCTGACTCTGAAAATTGCAGTAATAAATCAGTACATATTCTTATGTGGGGTATAGTCAAAGAATTCACAAATATTAGTGCAACGATGTTTATTGTGCCTGCTCTCTGACTCTGTTACATAGTTCAGAAATTAGATGAGTTTAGTTTAAGTATGTTCATTAATTACCCAATTATTAAACCCAATGAATATGAAACTATCCTACTAGAAAATCTAGGAAAAGAACTAGAGAGCAGTATCATTAGCTCTTCAACAGTATTGTCAATTAAAATCAAGAACTACAGTATTAAGCTATTTGGAGTCATTACCTCATCTCTGGTCATGTCCTCAGGGTTGTAAAAAAAAATGCATATCCTGTTAAGGCACGTTGTTCACTTCAGTAGGAACGTGTGGGAGGCAGAATTCAGCACAGTACGGAGAAGCATTAGGTGGGTAGGCCTGTTTTTTGGCTCAGACCATTTTTACAATATTACTTTTCCCGTTAAAGGAACACTGCCTCAAAACAAAACCAAAAAAAACAAAAAAAAACGACTGGGTTACAGAACTAGAATCATGTCATAAAGTACACAGTGTACCACAGCTCAAACCTCAATGATACATTTAGATTTAACCAACATGCTGACACGTAGTTATATAGCCATGCAGTTTTAATCTTCACTGTTTGCATCTATGTAGCACTCCATGTGATACTTCCTTCACACTTTGCTTTTACTGTTTATTTTTCTCTTTCTTGCTAATCGAAACTATAACCCCCAAAATATCCATATGGGTCTTGCGGCCGACACGCTCAATCCGGTGTCCTGGTGGGCGAACCCATGTTTACATACTGTCGTTTTCTTTACCAATTAGGATGCATGCTCACACTGTGGCGAGACAAGTCGAATCCCATAACAATATCTCAAATGTGCTTTTGTAATAGAATATGATCCATTTGCACACTTCCTTTCAGGCCCCTGGCAGAAGTCCTGACCCTGCCTAGAGGAGACGTCGAGTTTAGCGTTCTCTCTGGCGCTAGTGCTCTGCTGCTTCCTCGATGATTTATTCATGTTAGCCATACTCTCCATCCTGGCATATATTAGCCATGATGAGGCACAGACAGGATCAGACAAAGCAGTCAAAATCCATTTGCAGCAAGTGTTTAAACTGTTTTGTACTTGCCCAAGATTCAGGATAGCTGATGTTTTATGCCCAGATTGCAGACAAAGGAACGGAGTTGAAAGACAAGCCAGCAATATTTTTATTTATGATGAAAATAGCAGACGTGAGATGGGTGGTAAGAAAATAGTCATACTGATATTTACACAAATTTAAACTTAAAGTGGAGGGGAGGGGGTTGTTGGGTTGCTTCTCCCACAAGCTGGGTTGAATCCTAATTTTGTATACATTGAGACCTTTGGAATATACAGTAGAAACAAATGAATGATGGTTTACAGTGCAAACCAAAGCACAGACACATTTTGTAACACAAGCATGTTTTATGGAATGTTCAACATTTTGACCAAATTAGAAATTTTTTTTAAACACAGAAAAGTCCCACATTCCTTTTCTTGTTATTAAACCCTGTAGGCGTGTAACGTATTTACAATTGCCAACTCTTACAATATTCCACTTGTAACCTGTGTTTAACACTAGTGTTAATTTACAGCAAGGCACTTTGTTGTTGTTGTTTTTTGTTTTTTTTTTGTAAAGCACATGCGCATATTTTACATAATTATAAGTCTGTGGAAAACATATCAGTCCTTTGTACATACGCGCATGTATTTTGAGCACTGCTATCATTCAGCTATCAACTACCAAAAATCCTTATAGGGACATTCCCGCTAGGCCTCTAGGTCTTCCAGTTGTTGTTTGTAATGCAGCCCTAGGGATTATAGACCCTGGACTGCTGACCCAATATGTGGCTCCTCTTCATAAATAGCAACCGTGATAGCGCCAGGGTACGGCAGGACCCCAGTATTGCATCTCAGGGGCGACACCTTCATATCATAATTGAGCGTGCTCAGAGCTCTGATCGCTGTCACGGCTGTCCTCGTTAATCAGTGAGTCCGCCCTGTGGTGGAGTCCGACGATGCCTGAAAACTCAGAAGGCAGCAAAGTCCCCTTTTTCACATGCACCAGTTCTTTCTCCCTCGCTACGGCCCCTTGCTGTCCACCCTTCACTCGCTTCCACTTCATCCGTCTGTTCTGAAACCACACTTTCACCTGGAGAGGGGAAAAAACAACTGAATTCTAGTTTGATGCGTCATATGGTTTGCTGACAGGTTTTCGTTTTGGCATGGTACTCTATGAGCTATCTACACAATATCCATGACTCACCAACCTCAAGTAAGCTAATAACACTTGGTCAGTGGACAGTTGCTTATTCGACATGGTCACATGAGTATGTGCTATTTATTTCTGCTGGTTGATATGCAAAATTTGCAAACGTAGGCTGTTAAAGCTGTTTAAAAAAACCATAGCAGTGAGAGTAAAGATATTCCTCAGACTGATATCTTCATCTATCAGAAAAAGATCAAATATCTCTCTGCCAAACGTCTAGAATTCAGCAGTGATTGGCGTGATTCTAAATTTTGGCTAATATGAGACAAAAACATTTAGCAGACCAAGTTGGACATTATCTTTCTATGAGACAACGTCAGGGCAGTAGGTGTTCACGGATGCCTCTGGTCAGTTGAGGCTCACTTGGTAAGATATGGCCATTACCCAAAATGGACTGTTTCCATATTAGCAATAATAAATTGTCAGAGTGCATCTGTTCTGTTGTATCAAATGCTTCCCTTATTTCCTTCCTTGACAAGCGGGGGCCATCATTTACATTTCTCAGAATGATGACTAAACAGTTTCCTAAATGGCCACCAGTGTGAGAGGGAGGCTTCGCTGGTCATGAGTGTTGGTGCCCGATGGCCAGAACACACTGTGCTAAAATATATTTTTGGTGGATCATGATGAGGATGAAGTGAGTCGTGTGATGTGGATGTCATCCTACTACGCAAATGTTGGCGTTTCCTCCTGGGGAGCAAATGCAGCACTATCCATCATGAAGGATTCCTCAGACCGTTTACAAATAATTCCAAATGATAGCATTCAGTATTGATAATTATTGAGGTTGGATTCGTCTCCTTTAGGCAAATACTGAGGTAACAGACACAACAAACCTAGCTGTTTTGATGACATATTGTAGAACCAAACCCAGTCTCGGTAACATTGGGGTTAATGGTGTGTGTATTCTGTGTGATAAATCTTGCCATATGATTTGCCACTTGGGGCCCTTGCTGTCAGCGGTGTACGGCGACTGTTCTTAAAATACATCTGCGAGGTTTGCACTTTTGCCCACAGCATGGAGAGATCTTCACGTCACTCCTGACAAGTTTGAGCACTTATTAGGTCTTCTTAATATCCCGTCAGGCAGTCAGGTCTTCAAAAGATGTAACCTGAGTAAGCTAGTACTCTAGGTGCTATAAGTGTATTAGGAGATATTATGACTAGTGCATGGTGTTATTACTACCTTTGCTGTTGTTATTATTACGTAATTAGTAGCTTCTGCATCGGTGGCTGCGGTAGGGTGATAATTGTCCGGAGATTTCATGGCCTACTTCAGTAGTTGCTGGTTCACACAGGGATCACATAACAAGCGGGGGTTTGCTTTCTCTGTCGTGTGGCAAGGTTAATGTTGTGCTGAGGGAATGCGACCCCAGAAAAGGTGCCTAAATCAGAGTCTTCAGATGTCATACCAGTGTCACTGCGAGCTGTGCTATTGAGCTATTCAGGCTTGGAAAGATTTATCTGAAACGTTTATTCATAACAGTTTGATAAGGAAAAATAATTCAGACCAGATTTAACTTCTGAATATTTTGCAGAGCGAAGCTAATACAGGTTAAATGATTCATGACGTTTGATCAGATTTTTTCAGATGTCTCAGTTTCCCTCACACCAATCAGACCGTCTCTATATAAAAAGATATTTATTTGCCTACACAGATGGTCTTCCTACGCAGAACAATTTGGGAGATTGTGCAGGAAGTGCCTAACTACACGAGCATATCCTTTGCCTGTCTCCATTTCTTCACTACAGCCTGATGAAGGAACCTCGCTGAAACATCTGGAATATGATAGTCCCCATGATAATTTCTCTCCATAGCCACAGCAGGACGTAGAAGCACACAAGCTGAATACTAAGTTCAAGATTTTAGCTTTAGACATAATGCTGAATGTTCAGGCTTGAGGCTGCATGTCGTCATACCTGCCTTTCCGTCAGGTCCAGGTTTACCGCTATTTCATAACGTCTCAGTCGGGTCAAATAGTTATGATGGGCGAATTCGGCCTCGAGCTCCCGGATCTGTTCTTTAGTGAAAGCCGTCCGCTCCTTCCGGGGCTTGCTACTCGTGTCCGATTTGTAATTTCCATCCTGGGACTCTGGTGGGAAGCAAAAAAAAAAAAAGAAGGAAAATATTTCCACATGATATATAAAAACCAGAATTTCCAAATGATGTTAAATGACCATAGAGTTTCCACTTCCCTATCACAGGACATTATTACCTTCTCAGAAACTGGTGTAAAAAGGGATTTCTGCCTTGTGAGATTACGGGTGAGACACGAAATGCTATCGTTAATAAAAGTAAGGCAAGCACCGCTTTATAGCACTGACGTCCTCAATGGAGATGTTTCATATTCTGGCTGGTGGACCACTCACAATGCGTTCAGTCTTAACAAAAGCCTTTTCCAATGTGGAGTTCATTTGTTGTCCTCTTAATGAATTTGGGGACCTTTAAAGTTTTAATATGGAATGAAACAACTTGGGATAACGTGTAAAAATATGCTTCTTTAGTTTATTTACCTCAACATTTTACAAGCTTCTTTGCTATATGACTCACAAGCTATAATAAATTTCAGTCGCGTTAATGTCTCCGTCTTTCTCTCTTTCTTACATTTCACTTTTTATTTTCTTGGCCTGCCATGCTTCCCCTCCCATACCGCATGTATATGTGGAATTACCGTTTCAGCGTTAAGCTTCTTTATTATTTGGCTATTGAATTAGCACTTATGACAAACATTGGACTGCGAAAGACGAAAAGTCGTCCCAAGAAGTTTTGACCTCTGCTGTTTTTACACCGCAATGAAGAAATTCAGTCCTTGGTGTTTGTTTTATTGGTAGAAACAGAGAACTGTTTGCCCTTCTCATGACTAGATCTTGCGGTATGTTTTTAAGGCTATGCCTCAGTGGCAAATTGCACATCAAGGCAACAAAACCTCCGGTCTGTGCTAATCCAACTGGCAATCCTAAACCCAGCTGTAAATAGAGCCCACTTTAACGAGGCCCCATCCACAAGTCATGGGAACAAATCTGGTATTTCAACACACACACACACACACACACACACACACACACACACACACACACACACACACACACACACACACACACACATATTTCCAAAAGGACCTGATTTCAAATAGACACTATTTTGGGGTAAACGGCACTTCCTATTGTGTTTGGCCGCAGCGGGGAAAGTGTGCGATTTTTTTAAAAATACGTTTACGAAGATTGGCGAAATGTGCTTTTGTCCAATATACGATCTGTAGTTATTTATAAATTCATAACACTTTGCAATTTTCAGTTTGTAGCACAAGGTACCAGTGTAAATTATTATCTTTTTATAAATGTATGCATGAAATTGAACAAAATCTAGCCACCTTGAAGTCATTCATTAAAATTAGTAGTTACAATAAAGAAATAAATACTGAGAGAAATAAATAAATAAATAAGGTCACATTTGCCTTACAGCAGCAACTAAGTAATTAGACAGGCAAAGATGATGAACTTAAGAAAAAACAGTGGCAGAAGTGCACTTTACCTTCTTACTACAGTGATGCTTTTATCAGGTACAGTCTACTGTAGAACTAGTGATTTCTTACACCATTTCCATTCTGCATGGCCCATTTCATCAGTCACATTTCTCCGTGACCTCTGTAAGTGCTCGGAGTGCTCTGTAATTTTAGTGGACCTTCTCTGGCTGCTGGGCGTCTGGCTGCGTTTGGCTCTGATTGAGGCCTGGAGAAAGCCAGTTACTGCGGGCTAAACACAGCCATTGTGGAAGAAGAAAGACTAACATGTGAAGTTGTTTGCGAACAGTGCCACAACTTAAAGCAACTTCTCCCCAGCTTTACGATGCAGCGGCTACACCGCAGCAATTAGGCCTGCGCCTTAACTTTCATCTCACTTCAAAAACATAAGCAGCACTGGGGGGAAAAAATGTGCAGTGTTTTTGGTGTGACCGTCTACTGGTCTGTGGATGATTTTTGTGGATGAAGTTCTCTGCACTACGTTAATTAGACATTTATTTGTCATTAATTACATCACAGAGCGTCATTATCACATAGATCGCTTTCCGACAGAAGAACATTACCTGGAAAAATGTGTCAAGTAGTAATTGGTTTCCAGTTTTGATTTGGTGTTGCATATGGTTTGGCTTTACTCCAGTGCTGAATTCCGTTTTGAAGAAGTAAAGATTTATTAAAGAAAATCTGACACCGTAGTGCGCATCCAGATGTCCCAATGTGGAAATAGTTTATCTGGCCTAATAATATTCTGACATTGAGTACAAACTTGCTTGTACTAGCCTTAAATCATTTGTTTTTTATTTGTTCCCCAGCCGTCGTGGATTATAATTACTTTTCAGCATGTAGGAAACTATACATGTGATATCCAAGTCACGTTATGGTTGCTTCAGTTTATTCTTGTCTGTAGTTAACAAATGAGCGTGTGCCGGTAGAAGCACAAACAATATAAAGTAAAAAAGAATCTTTTGGAAAAACCTATAGACCAAAATCTTATCTGTTAAAAGAAACAAAAATTAAAAACTTAAAATAATTAAATAAAAGTTCAATAAGGCAAAAAAAAAAAAGAGGTTCAATACCCTGCACTGAAATTCTGATTCTTCATTAAATAAATTCCTAAAAGTAAAAATAGAGAAAGAGTCAGCATAGTGTGTGTGTGTATGTGTGTGTGTGTATGTATGTATATGAAAGAGAGGGAGAGAGAGTTAAGAGACCCAGTTCAAAAAATAAATAAATAATTAAATAAGAGGGCAGTAGTGTTACTGAGTGAAAGCGACAAGCCAAGCATTACAGTTGCACAAGAAAAATACTGGATTTTGCTGTTGTTGTCTTTGGACTCTCTTAATGATCAAGTCACATATAAAAAATGAAACTCAGTCACAAATAATTAATACAGTACCTTAATTGATTTCCAACCCTTTTCCGCCAGACACCAGGCTTTCTAAAGTGTAACACTATAGGTTAAATGATATCACTGTAGCACCAATGCCAGACAATACTGTAGCATTTGCTAGGAATTGAAAGTGAAGCGTTACACGGTTCCTAGCGCCTAAATTGGATGTGACCTTAATTAGGCTCCTGTCACATCTTTGAGTTGAACAGTGCGTGTTAGAAATGCAGTCCTGCTCACAAGCTACATCCATTCAATTCCCCAAAGTCCTATTAGAAGCAGCAGAAAATCACAGTTGATCATGTGAGCAGCCGTTTGTCAGGTAGAATTCTGCTGTACGACGTGCTGAACTACAGGAGAGCAGCGACGCGCATTTCAGAAGGGAAATTTCAGTCAGTGCTCAACTGGTGTCCTTCCACCCACAGCAATTCACGTACAGCGTGACTAATTAAACGATAAAAGGCCCAGAAGAGTGCATGCTCCATAAATACAGGGCAATTATTATCTATTTATAAATCCACAGGAAATGATTATGATTTAGATATGCAAATAAAAAATGTACAGTAGACTATATATATATATATATATATATATATATATATATATATATGTTTGCTGATAGCGAGAAAACGGGTTAAGGTAAATTATTTTAGGAACATTAATGGCATTGTTGGATACTGTCAGTCAAAAAATAGATTATAAGGCCAAGCTATACACTGATATTTTATGCTAGAATTTCTACATGTATTTTAAGCAGCATGCTGTGATTGTGATTGACCTTAAGCATAATGGAAAGAAAAATTCCAGATTAAACCCATATATTGGTATAATTCTTATATTTTGTGTGTGTACAAATAGTGTTTGTGATGTATACTTGTTCTGTTTCTAATGTTATGTTTAATGTATATTTGCTTTATATGTATAGATTTCAGACGGGTGTAAGTAAATATGAATCTCGATTTTTACGCTTTCTGAAAACACCTGCTGTTACATTTCATTCAGTGCGGCTTGGGAGCTGGAACAAAAATGTACAATGTCCTGTTAATAAAACTGTAAATGGTCATCTCCATGCAAAAGTGCTGCTGCAATACATTTTTAAAAGAGATAGATAGATAGCTAGATAGCTAGATAGATAG
>JAQLOM010000003.1:6816614-6834301 GCA_030068315.1 Chrysichthys thysi
TGTGAGTGTGAATGGTTGTCTGTCTCTGTGTGTTGCCCTGCGGTGGATTGGTGACCTGCCCAGGGTGTATCCCGCCTGTCACCCGATGTAGCTGGGATTGGCGCCAGCTTCCCCTCGCGACCCTGACCAGGATTAAGCGGCAGAAGACGAATAAGACGAATGATGCAAACTATAGTGACGGATTGCACTGGTTAGCCAACTCCTTCTCTGGGTATTTTTCACTTACAGCTCAATTTACATGTTACAGTTCATTATGAATTACGGTTGGATTCAGAAGCAGCACCACAGATGCAATGCTGATGTTAACTGTTACAAATCCTTGTCTGGTGCTGGTGAAATGGTCCATCATCCAAGTCCTTTCTATAGTGCATTATGTGGAAACAAAAACACTCAAATATGATTCGAGAGAGAGATTTTCGTACCCGCTGGTAGGCCTGATAGATGACGTCATAGAGAAAACCTTGGGGCATTTCACTGGCCCTGTACTTGGTTCGTTCCAATGAGTGGTCCAGGAAGCCTTCAGAGGTGGTGGCGATCACTGTGGACACCAGAGGACGGATGGCTCCAGAAGCCTGTTCGAATTGTAGAAATGTTGGAGTGAATCTCAGATTCTCAAAGCACAGTCATGCTTATAATGACCCACCTAAACGCTTCATTAGAGTGACTTTTAAACATAACTCTCTGCAAGTTAGGTTAGTTTCTAAGCCATGAAACTGCCCTTGAACTACTGTTTGCTTCCATTTTCTTTTCTTGTCCAGGAGATTCCCTTAGGAAGCAGTTTTTTCGGAAGAACTGAGAAATTCACAATTGAAGGTTTGGCCCATAAGCCAAGAAGCACACTGAGCTCCTTACATTTTACTCCATTTTAGTTGATCACCATGAGGAGTGGGTAAGTAGTATGTTTTGTGTAAAGTAATGCTATTTAAGCTGCTCAGGCTTTATGGATGACTCTGCACTCAATCCGACATTCCTTTCTAATCAGGACTAATGGAGAGTTAATGAAGGCCATCTGGCAACAGCCTACGGAAGAAGAAACAGACAACTAAAATCAGACAAGTGACAGCGTTACCAGCACTTCATGCTATAAAGTACACACTCAGACACTCAGATAACATCGTGACCTGAATAAATTACTCTATTCTCCAAGATCTTTCTGCTCACTTCTCACTTACCTCATAAAAATGACACAATCCCACTGGGGCCGTGGTTTGTTTCAGCAAGTCGGTCGAAACATTAATCTCAATGTGTGTGTTGCTGAATTACTGTTTTGGGTTTGAGATAAACCAGGACACAAACACCAGCATACTTTTAACATTTTTGCAACATTATGCTGTAAACACGGGTGCGCAATACGGAAAAAAAAAAGAAAAAAAAAAACTCGAACCATAATAAGTTCAGTCCAATTTATTTGAGGATGTTATTTGTAGTTCAGACGTACAGTACATTCGTCTTTTACTCTGAATGATTTAATATTGTAACCCAAATAACTAAAGTGAAGAACACTCCAGTGCGTATCCACCACATCTGTTGCATATGCACCATTACCATACACAATTATTCCGACCGGCTTCTCTAGCCTGAGAAAAGAACATTAAAGCAGTTTGTAAAAACATGTTTATAATGGAAGCCTAAGGGCAGTTGTTGGGGCAGCCAATAAACTGTTATATAAAACATGTACAGGATGCTTTCATGAATTTTTTGGTCAAAGGTATTTGTAAAATAAGCACAACGTAAACACAGTTTCAGCCTGAAACCACAGGAAGCCTGCTCCAGCGTTTAAAATTAGGATAAAACCACATAAGGAAAAACTGTATGCAAGGCCTATCTCGTTCTAAAACCTTGATTGTTAGTTTTGAACTTGTCTTATGTTATATGATTATATTGTTATATTGTTGAGGAAAAATCTAAATAAATACAAGGAGAAAAATGACGAGCAGATGCTTCCAGACAGGTGTGCGTGAGACAAGTGAGCAAGCAAAGGCCCATTTGAGCTCAATTTTAAATAAAGAGAGTAAGAAAGGATTATTCATTATTGAGGCGTGGATGGGGAGTTTCATTCACAAAGACTGCTTAACTGGCTGTATTTCAACAGGAACTGTGAATAAAGTCACATCTTTATTTATCTATGAGTAAGATCATTCAGTAGGGTTGGAAACTGTCAAACGTGCCTTATTAAGACACGTTATATGTCTTCCTCCTTTGTCACCTGTCTGTATTTTTGACAGCCCCCCAACATTGTAGCTAAAAAAGGGTGAGGTAATTTCAGATAAACTAGATGAAGATTAGGGTTAAAAGGGCTGAAGTAGGGCAGCACAGTGGTGGTGTGGCGATGAGCCCTGTCACCTCACAGCAAGACGGTCCTGGGTTCGATCCCCAAGGTCGACCTGGGCGTGTTTCTGTGTGGAGCTGCATGTTCTCCCCATGTCCGCGTGGATTTCCTCTGGGTACTCCGGTTTCCTCCCACCAACCAAAGACATGCACAGTGGGAATCAGGCTAATTGGCTACTCTACATTGCTTGTAAATGTTGCCTGTAAATTGTGAATGCAAGTGTGAATGGTTGTCTGCATCTGTATGTTGGCCCTGCGGTGGATTGGTGACCTGCCCAGGGTGTACCCTGCCTCTCGCCTGAAGTCCGCTAGGATTGGCTCCAGCTTCCCCCTGCAACTCTGAACAGGATTAAGTGGCAGAAGATGAATGAGTGACAAAGTTCTCTTTTAACAATCAGATTAACCGTCATGGTTTGGCTTAACTTAAAGCTGGATATAC
Source organism: Chrysichthys thysi (assembly GCA_030068315.1). Classification (NCBI taxonomy): domain Eukaryota; kingdom Metazoa; phylum Chordata; class Actinopteri; order Siluriformes; family Claroteidae; genus Chrysichthys; species Chrysichthys thysi. The sequence continues at coordinate 6,819,382 of JAQLOM010000003.1, forward strand.
ACTCACATACTCAACTGCCAATAAAGAATGAACACTTATAAAAGCAGAAGGCGTACCAAATCTGCTATGCCTTAAAGCCCAGTGGCCACTTTAATAGGAACACCTGCAGACCCACTCATTCATGCAATTAGCCAATATCGTGGCAGCAGCACAATGCTTTTCTGCTCACCATGGCAGTACAGAGTGGTTATATGAGTTTGACCCAGGCTGGCAATTCTCCTCTGACCAGTCGCATACAAAAATCCCAAGAGAGGATACTCATACCAACCTTTCTGACCCCAACAATTGTGCCACAGTCAAAGTCACTGAGATAGCTGCTGTACGATGTGACCTATACCCTCACGATCTTTTGCACTGTTCGGATGCCACATGATTAAACACACAGGTGTCACTGTATGTGTAAAAGTAAACAAAGAGCCAAACAGTTGAACATTTGTTCATGCAGAATGCACTAACCCCTTGCTCTTTGGCAGCCAGTGTGATTTTGAGCAGAAATTCCTCCTCTACAAAGGGACGCACGGCATCGTGGATGATGACCACCTTTGGCCTGGAAAGCATGGGACCCTCCGCGCTCTCAGTGAATGCTTGAAGGCCGCTGAAGATGGATCTGTGTCTCGTTGTTCCCCCTTCAACCACTTTCACTTTTGTATGATGAAACTGATGGATGACATGCAACATCAGGTCATGGCTCTCCTTAGCTACTACAACAACAATGCATTCGATCCATGGGATTCTGTTAGAAGAAAAGAAGAAAACCTTTCATGCTTTTGTCCAGCACTAAAGGGTAACTTCTCAATCACTGCTGGTTAGGAGTTTTCTCAGTCATGTCAATCAACCACTTGAACATGACCATCAGTGAATCTGCAATCTGGTCTAGACAGAAATCAGCCTCAGCTTTTTGCTTCATTATAATATTCTGCGCATTGTTCTTTTGACCACTGTACCCCTTTTGCACCAACAAGTGAACCGGTTCCATTAGGGATTTGTTGAACGTTGGTGCCGGATAACGAACTGGCCCAAGCTTCCACCAGTTTTCCATTGTAATCAAGGATGCCTCTTCGACCTAGTGCATCTCACGTTGCAAAACGTAAGTAAACAGTAGAGGCAAGACGCTGGATCACGCTGATTACCTGCAAGCTTTTCTTCTCTTATTACAGATGTTCGTCGGATTGATTCCTTTTCCATCACTGCGCTCTGCTCTCTTGCTAATCTTTTGCAATCGTGCCGATCATGTTCACTAATGTCGTCAAGGGTCTTTTGGTTCCAGCCTAGGAACCGACGTTTCAGGTGTATTTTGTCCAATACGCTCGAAACGGTTCAAATTCCTGTGCACTATCCTGAACAGAACCAGTTCCCTGTTGGTGGAAAAAGGGGTACCAGAAGTGCTGCTGTGTTCGCTCCCAATCCAAAATACTCTCCCTTAAAACTGGCTCAGTGGTAAAAATCTGATATGCATGCCAAAGAGTTCAACCTTATCCTGATGTCTTTTCTAACCTTGGACACACTGGGTGGCTCAGCCCAAATGAGAACACCTACTTGTGGACGTCAAGTCACAGACTGTACGAACTACATATCCCAGAAGGCAGTTCAACAAAATACACAAGAGGTTTTAGTTTCACAGAGATGTGCTTTAAAGCCTCCAGGAGACTCTGGTGGTGTTAGGAGCCTCGTTTAGCTGCATGAATCACCGCTTTCACACACAGGGCGTTTACTGGAGTGGATCTGTAGAGGAATGCACTCCACCTTCACTTTCCCCAAACAGAGTTTGAATGCGAAATAATAGTTTGCAGTGCAAATACCTTTCAAAAGTTTCGATGGTGAAGCTGATTAATGGTCTGTTGAGGAAGGTGCAGAACTGTTTCGGGGTCTGCAGCCCTGTCCTCTCACCGCAACCAGCGGCCGGCAGAACCACAGCCACCGGGAAGTCAACGGCGTCGCGCCCCAACATTCCCTCACGGTGGTCGGATTCGAATGTCAGGAAAATCCCCGGATCACCAGGCCGCGCTCTCCCCGCTTGGATTGGACGCTAGTCCGCTAGCCTGCAAAGATAACTCAAAATAGCGCTAAATAACCACAACGGACAACACTGTAACTGAATCCCAAATAACCCCCGACCGTCCTATAAGTGTTCACTTCAGAGGGTATGAAATAAAAACCTTCTACAGCCTACGTAGTGCACTACGAAGATAGTGCGAAGCCATTTGGGATTCAGCCTGAGCTTGATACGAGCCTTTCCTGTGCTACTTTAGCTTTAGCATGGTATCAACACAGCACGACACAGAAGCCATGCCACCGCCTCAGGGAGCACATTGTGCAATTCTAATGGGATATATTGGCATAAATATACGTTCTTTTGGTTTTCAACCTGCATATTAGTTAGATAGAGGACTATTAAAGTCACGTCGTTATGATTAATTGTGAAAGGGGCGTGGCTACATGGGTGGCACAGAGTGGCATCTGCCACCCCAGAGATATTCACTCAGTCACCGTCTACCACTTAATCCTGTTCAGGGTCACGGGGGGAAGCTGGAGCCAATCCCGGCTGACTTCAGGCGAGAGGCGGGGTACACCCTGGGCAGGTCGCCAATCCAACGCAGGGCAACACACAGGGACAGACAACCATTCACACTTACGTTCACATCTACGGGCAATTTAGAGTAGGTAATTAGCCTAATCCCCTCTGTGCATATCTCTGGACTGTGGGAGGAAACCGGAGTACCTGGAGGAAACCCACACGGACACGGGGAGAACATGCAAACTCCACATAGAACGGCGCCCAGGTCAACCCCGGGGATCGAACCCAGGACCTTCTTGCCGTGAGGCGACAGTGCAAACACCACTCTGCCACCTCCCCGGAGATATTACTCCTGTTTAATTGGATAAAGTTTGTAAATGATATTGTTGTAATATTGTGGATATTTTGCTCAGATATCCTGATATTTATAGGAGTATCAGAGGAACTGTGAAGCCAACACAGTAATGTTGTTATGTGATAAATTTTACCTGTTTATATGTTCTTCCCCCCATGTTGCATTCTTTCAAAAAGCTGAAGGGGCATTCTATCCCTATTTTGGTCACATTTTGTACCAGGGTTAATTACGTTGCGAATGAAAGGTCTTAGTGTACTAGTATACACAAATTCTGGAAATATGTCGGAAAACCTAACCTGTTCATTCTCAGTAACTGGACGATGTGTGAAAATATTTAATAACCTGCGGGCAGATTAATGTCTGACAAGTGACGTGTGTGATCTTGGCCTAGGTTAGACCTGGTGACAACAGTTAATGTGTGGCAAACTGGCAGTATGGGGATGCTGCTTAAGACATTAAAAGGACAGGAGACCAAAGAAAACAGACAAAAATAATAAGGTGTATACAAATTATGACCATTTAATACTTTTACGCCAAAACAGTGAAATTGCCGTCATATGAAATAGTGCAATATAATGCCTGCATAAAATTACAACACGTATATGAAGGGTTAGATGAACCGCATGATGAGAACATCAATACAAAATATATTACATCAATGTATACTTGCTAACAGTAGCTAAATATCTTGCAGTTACATATGTAAATGCTTCGTATTTACACACAGAGACTGTATTTATTTTATTTACACAGCTATATTGTTCTCAAACTTGAGATATTCGGGGTCATCTGGCTTTCGGTGCATAGTACAGCCAGTGAGATGATTTCTCACAGAGAGACAGTCATGGTCAGGTGATATTTTCGATATACTGAAATACCAAACTCTGGCATAAAGTCGTTATGGATTGTGTAGGAAGCACGAGCAGTGATTGTGTGGGTCTTTGACGGAGGCTGAGTTTGGTGTAAAGCTACTTCGTCTGGAATAGCCATCAATTTCCCTTCAACCTTTTTATGCTTATCATCAATGTCCCCTGCTCCTGAGCTCATCAGCTCTGCCGTCCTTCTTTCACAGGTAGTCCAGAGTCTTTTTTTTTCTTTCATTCAGAGCCCCATGCCTCAGGACTCTGACTCGTGCCAATTCCCGTTCACCTTGCTATTCCGGTGCTTCCGCTTGCTTTTGGGCTTGTGGCTCTGCTGACGTTGAGTGATGCTCTCGGACTTGTTTGCAGATTCGTTGTGTTGTTTCAGGTAACGTTTACACTTGCAACCGGTCACCACTGTGATCTTGTAGGTCCTGATGCTGCCGTCCTGGCACTGCAGCTGAATGCGTTCAGTGCGGGTCTTGTCATTGACGCAGCGCCAGTCCTGGCTGCCCCGGCGGCTCCTTTGCTTTTTACCATATCCGCCTATCCAGTTGGGGAGCACCTGGGCAGCGAGGCACTCTCCTGCGCACACCAGCTCTTTAATGGGGTTGATGCTGGTGCACTGGCCGTCCGAGATGTACTTAGTGGAGCGCAGTTCACGGCAGCCCATCGGACCGGGATCTGAAATTAGAGAGTGAGGAGCAAATTTGAGCTCTTTTATACTTACTAATTGTAAGTCCATCACAACGCAATATTTGGAATCGATGTACACGAAGCACCTCGGTGACAACTTTAGTTCTCTGTATGAATAATATACGCTGTTTATTTACCTATATACACTTGAAATCTGATGTATAACCAATGATCGCCCAGTGGTGAGATACTATTAGCTTTACCAAAAAGCTAATATGGGTTGCACAAGAATCATGCTCAGTGGTTGTATGCATATGACCAAAGATTCATGTATTTATTATACAATTACCCTTCCCTTCACTGTCCCACCTACATGTCCTTCTGTAACAAATGAGGAAATGGTTTAACGTGCCGAAGGATGTTGTCTAAAAGTCTAATCCATTGTTGGATTAGCGCTGCCGTCTGACACTATGAACATTCCTCTACCCTCAGGCTACACCACCTGACAGTGCAACCCAAGCCAAGCTGCTTTCACCAAGCGCGCACACACACCTCGGCAACAATGAGCCCCCTTCTCTATGACAGCGTGTGATGAATGGAGAGCCGAGAGGCCTTTCTTTCTCCCCGCTTCAGGTAGCAGGGATTCAAGACGAACACGGTGCTGACCGGAGACTTCGTGAGCAACTGAGATGCGGCACCATTCACGCAGCCTGACAGGATTCAGTCAGCAGGTATTGTGCTCTGAATTCTCTCATCTTTGCCAGTCAACATGGGTGTGTGCCAAAAAGAGTGTGTCATCCGTATACACTTATTCACTCTTTCACAACCTCGCTGAGGTAGTCATTTTATACCTGACAACATGGGCAAACTTTAAAAGTGGTAAGAGAAACTGGATGTTGTACTTCGAAATGAGTGAAGCCTGAGTGATAACAGCAGGAGGCGTTTTTGAGCTCATAAATAACTTTTACACTGACTTCACATGTTATAATCCCTGATTAATGATACAGAGCGAATGCGATCCAAATAAAATATGTGAAATGTATGTATGTGTCGGGTATTCCTAATTACTTTAAGCTTATTGGGGTTTTGTCCTTTCTTTTTAACTAACCTTCTTCCAACCTTATCCAAGTATGTACACTTAATCCCATTTTTATCCAAGCATGCACCCTTAGACAGAGGTTCACAGTCTCTACAACTAGGGACCACTTAAAAATAAATAAATAAAGTTAAAAAAAAATTCCTTAGACTCTCTTATAATCATAATCTCAGCACTGATTTATTTTATTGCCATTATGCAACCTCAGACATTAGATAAACCGGCAAATATGAACGATTATATTTATTTATCGGAGCCGTCCCAACCCAGTTACACTGTGTCAAAAAAATGTGGATTCCAAACAACTTGTATCATTTAAACTGAAGGTCGACAGCATTTATTTTCATCTTGCGTTGTTGAGTTTATTTAACTCCAGTAACCAGCTGAGCGTATAACTAGAACGTCTTGCACTGAATGTGTATGTGATCTCCACCACTGAAGTAGGTCTAAAGAAGAAAACATCCCCAGGCTTTGTGTTATAAATCACTGTGGGTTCTTTTTTTTTTTTTTTTTTTTTTTTTTTGCCCCACACCCATGTACCTTAAGGCAAGGAACCGCTCTAGCTGTAAAATAAATCCCATGGCCACCTTCAGAACCTGAGTTTCCTGAATGTTATTTAAATTTTGCAAATAATATGTTTTGAATCTTCTCCAAAAAATCTTGAGCTTCCTGCTCCTGAGACATTAGCTCATTAGGTCTGAGCTGGCTTTGGTGCTTTGGTTCTTTTAAATATACAATAATGACTTTTTTGAGGGTTATGATCTCCACCACTGTGACAAACAAACAGACAAACAAGAAAGAAAGAAAGAAAGGAAGGAAGGACAGAAAGAAAGAAAAGAAATAAAGGAAGGAAGAAAAGGAAGGACGGAAAGAAAGACAGAAAGGAAGGAAGAAAAGAAAGAGAGAGAGAGAGAGATCCTGGACCATCTCTGGCCCCTGGGGGTTGCTGGCCCCCTCTTTGAGAGCCACTGCCGTAAACCAGTGCGTAAAGAGCGCACTGAGGGACGCGCGCGCGCGCGCACTCACCGGCTCGGTCCCGCGGCGCGCTCTCGGACCCCCTGCCTCCACCGCGCGCGCGATTCAGAGCCGCTTCATCCGCGGGTTCTTGTCCGGGATCCTCCGTGGCGTGAGGATGATGCACAATCTCCGTAGCGTCGTTCTTGATCGCAGCGCTGCTCTTCACCAAAAAGCACAACAAGAACAAGAGGCTGCGCGACTCATCCTTGTGCACGCGCATGGCTCTAGGGGGACAAGACGCCGCCGATGATGATGATGATGATGATGATGCAGGCTCGACTCGAGCTGACCGCTTCCCTGTCATGCTGTGGACTTTATATACGCAGCAGCTCAGGTGAATCACGCCTCGACGTCCTGCGCGCGCGGCCACGCCCACCGGCACGCCTCGCTTTGAGGTGAATCCAGGCCACGCCCCCAAACCGAGATGCAGAGGAGGACTAAACAAAACGCCACCATGGGATACCGTGTGCGGTTTGGGACGCATCCGTAACATCTGGCCTGATGTTGACTGGGTTATTTGACGTCATCGGGAAAAACTAGGTCATGTTCGGGGGCAGAAAAACAGTGAAGGAAAGTCGAATCACACTCCAGCACACAGACATCCAGAATATTTTAGGATAACGGGCAGTATTATGATGTTGTACTGAACTCCTAAAGTACTACATGCCAGTGCTGGGCTCTTGGGTGGCACCCTAAGGGTATCTCTTTTGTAATGTTTTGTTTTTTTGGGTTTTTTTTAATTTAGGATGTAATTTTCTCCTGGGAAAATGGATGTATAGTGCACAGTGCCTTGTAATTATCAGAATCCAGATGTGCAAAGCTGATAGAGACTTATCCCAGAAGACTCTAGGTGTAATTTCAGACAACAGTGGTTTTACCTATTCACCCAGGACATAGCTTCTGGGCCCTGGACCTGTACATTTTATACCCCATTCACACTCACTTTAAAAACGGTTTATTTATCGCTATAATGCCTTAAGGGTAACGTGTGGGAACGTGGTACAGTGGTGTGGTGGTTAGCACTGTCACCTCACAGCAAGAAGGTTCTGGGTTCATTGTGTGGAGTTTGCATGTTCTCCCCATGTCATGGGTTTCCTCCAGGTACTCCAGTTTCCTCCCACATACACAGAGGGGATTAGGCTAATTGGCTAGTCTAAATTACCCATAGGTGTGAATGTGAGTGTGAATGGTTGTCTGTCCCTATGTGTTGCCCTGCGGTGGATTGGCGATCTGCCCAGGGTGTACCCTGTTTCTCGTCCGATGTTAGCTGGGTTTGGCTCCAGCTTCACTCCATGACCCTGAACAGGATTAATCAGCAGAAGATGAGTGAGAGAATGAGTGAGGGTAACATGTGGGAATGGGAGCAAAATGGCAATCAAAAAGTCAGAACATTAATCTATTAACGGTAATCTTTTGCCCCAGCTTCAGTCTGAATCAGAACCACTGGATTAATGTGTTGTGACTGTACGTGCCGTTGCTTGTGGTGCGATGAATGATGATGCAGTGATATCACAACAGAAATACAGACACATACATTCATAATCTGAATTCTTACACTGCCCCACTCTAAAGTGACCGGGATCAAAGTCAAAACAACAAGGAAAGAAAGCATCGGCAGATATGACTGGAAATTGGAACGAATGATACGTCATGACCGGTCTCACATGTCGTACATATTTCACAGAGGTTCACTCTTTGTAGCATCCAATTAATTACAGTCAGGGGCACGTTATATGGAGGAACGTGCGGGAATAACAACGTCTTATCAGTGTGGTTTCGTTATATCTGTTCCATTAACGGGTTTCATATGTAAAAAAGGCTTTAGTGTTTTGCAGCCTCTAGCAAGCGTTATTCAACTGATTATTTAGTTCACTTCCTGAGTCATAGTGGGTGACTTAGAAGAGCGAAAACATTAAAATGTGCAGGTGAGCATCAGGGCAATTCATTAACCTTAAAAAATATTTAGCATCTTTAAATAGAAGATATGTTATATAAATCAAGGGTAAAATTTCCAACTAAGTCCGTTGTAACTCCAGGTTGTAGCGCTGTATGTATAAAGTTGAAAATGCAAGGGGGTGAATACTTCTGCAAGACATTGTAGATAGGATAGAAATGATTTTTAAAGGTTCAGTGCATTCAATTTTCCAGAGAAAGGATCCATACTAAAGGCACAGGAATTGCCCTAGAGACAAGAAATGCCTTTTCTTTTTTAGGGGTAGGGCTGTGTGAAGATTGGTAACGTTTAATTTGAACAGAGTAGGATTATTCAACATTTAGTTTATTGACATTGTGCATTTTTTTCAAGTTTCAAAATAAGCTCAGCAATCACTATTGTTTTGAGAGACTACTTCATTCTTTAATTCATCTCTCCATCCATTCATTCATCAGTGCATGCTTTATCCTGGACAGGGTTGTGGTGGCTCCGGAGCCCATGTGGAAACACTGGGCCTGAGGCAGGAACACAACCCGGATGGGATGTCAGTACATCACATCACATCTATATTAATACTAAGACAGGTTAAAGAAAAAGTGGTTGTGTGGGTAAAACACTATAGAGGGTGTCAACTCCTTAAAATAGTCGTAGAACAAACTGTACACTTTATTGAAATGTACAGAAGTTCCCCTGAATGTGAACTTTGAAAGAGAATGCAGTAGCTCACCCCCTCACTGCCGGTCTGACTTCCAGTGCAAAAGAACAAGCCTCCTGGCTAAATGCGACCTGAGAGCAAGTACATATCTGTGGATTACTTAAAGAATGTTGCTTTCGCCACACCAGGAAGCACTATTAAAGGATTAGGAGAAATATGTACGTTATATAGTTTGGGAAAACTGTTAAAATGGAGCTGTGTAAAGGCACTAACAGAGCACGTTTACTTCTACCCAAAAGCAAGAGCGCTGCAAGACTTGTAGGGTTCTCGAATAATAAACCAGGAACGCTTCAGTACCGTGTGTGTTGGTGTGGAAATCCAGGGTTATAAACGTGAAAAATTATGTTTATGTAAGTTTCCATGATGTGACCTGAATCATTAGTGGACTGAGTTTGAACAGAGAACTGAGAGACACGTGAAATTAGCTAGCCCCACAACATTAGCCGACACGTTTTGATACTTATTCTGTCGTTTTTCTAAAAAAAAAAAAAAAAAAAAAAAGGGTTGTGTAGATTAACAAACAAGAAAAGGGCGTGTACTGTTTGAGTCTTTAATCCACCTGCCTTTAGTGAAGCACTTATTTAGAGTCCCATTAGGATCTAGCCTGTAATTACGAGGTTAAAATACAAAGATTTAGGAATAGGATGAAATCCTTGTTTAATATTTTTTTTTCTGTAAATAACTGACCGTTTTAAACCAATGACACCAGGAGTAATTCACCTGTAATAAAACTGCAAGTGACCCCAAGACGAGTGAAGCAATATTGTCTGTCAGGGTCTTCCGAACGTTAATCCTAGCGTTTCTCATGAAACGATCCATGAACTCATTTCAAATACTGTAAAAGAATATGCTAAGTAATTAATAGACACAAGGGAGTAAGAAAACCCTGTGCATTGTCTAGGCCAGTGGTATTCAACTAAAATTTAAAGAGGTCCAGTTAGAGAAAATTTCTTGAAGGAAAGGTCTGGAAGATCATAGTATCGAAATAATTAGTGTGATATATATTTAAGTAGCCTAGTATAACCTTCTGTTTTGGCTGTAGGTACAGGTCCGTATGGGGCGGCTTCGCGGTCAACATCCGGACCGCGGGCCGCCTGTTAGTGACCTCTGGTCTAGGCAATAAACGCATAAAGCCTTCCGATTTCAAGTCCTAAAATGGAAAAGATTTAGGCATTTCTTTAACATTTATTCCGTATTTAATTATCATTCCATGCCTTTATTAACCTCATGCCACTACCAAGCAACTCCAGGTGTTCGGAAACCTCCGACTGGCACCGTGTCCGCAATTTACATTGGAGGCTAATTTAGTTCGTGCCCTTCCTATAATCGCGTCCGACACATTCTCTGGGAATGCTGTATTCAGATCCTTTTCCCAGAGTGACTGTAAAGGTTCGCTAGAAACCTTCTTGCTGATATATATATATATATAATTTATTTATTTTTTATTAAGCCTTGAAATTGTTCCCTTTACCAAGAGACTTCAAGAGCAAGAAGAGGAATTCAGACATACTGTTCAGGTCTGAGCAATATAAAAGTCTAATAGTCTAATATAAAAGGAACACAAGATATAGGAAAGTTTTCAACTTTCCTGGAGCTCCCAAAAAGTGGCAAACGTTCCACTGATAAATGCCTGACATCTTAGACAGGCCGAGGTCTTTCCAGTGTCCACGGCCCCTCTGATTTAAAGAAGGAGAAAATAAGAAATTCAAGGTAATAGGAGCTAAAACGGAAAGATGTCTGAGATTAAGAGGTAAACTTACTTGGGACCAGATTTTCAATGAATAACTAACAGCTGGACTGTCAGAAAGTTTCTGCGGGGTAAAAAGGACATGCGAGTGAAAAGAAACAGGCTTAATGAGAGCTGCCTCAGACTGGACGCTGCATAGCACGCCCTGTGTGTTCCTCTGCACACACAGCATGACCAATCTAATAAGCCTGTAGTATTAGCAGTCCGATCTTGGGTTTAAAACAAAACAAAACAAAAAAAACCCAGCAAGGAGTATATATTCAGGGAAACGTGGCGTCTTTGGCGTTTAGGCACATTCTCGTGAAAAACACACTGTGACTGCTTTGCATTTGTTTGGATTTTCCTGAAGGTCAAAATGAGTGAAAGAAGAAGAAAAAAAAACCCAACAAAACAAAAAAACACAATGTGTGAGGTCCAGCATGGATTTATTTCCTTGGAGAACATTTTATAGGGCTAACTTCTCACAAGAGCATGTTAAACTCATTTGACAATGAGGATGCATCTGAGTCAAATTTAGCTGGAGGTTTCTTTTTGGTTGGGTTTTTTTTTTTTTGGCTGGGGGGGGGGGGGGTCAGTATATGATGTATGGTTGTATGCATGTTTTGCCATTTTTATAGCGATTCACTGTATAATTGATGTAGCCCTGATAATGGCACATTAAAAATACAACAGCTGGTTATGAGAGAAGGATGGGATGGAAGACTTGAATATAGAGATGTTATGGTTGGGGTATAATGTACATATATACTGCACAGATATCATCGTCTTTGTTAGAGTGGTGCAGATCAGCTAGTATTTGAGGGAATTGTGCCCCCTCTGGTGGCAATAAAGTCCCATAGTGAACGAATCTCTGAATACCTCAAAAGCAACCTGCAGTAATTTTGTGTAAACTGTAAGTATGTAACTGAGCCTGAAGACATTATTCATAATGAACAGATAACCTGTTTGAAACAGATACACATACACATATGAACAGGAGGTGCACGTTTTTTTTCCTCCAGAAACTTGGATGAAGGTTCACAGAACAACAAAATCTACGTGATCTGAAGGTTTTTACTTTTGTATGGGTGCCAGTGAGAAGGTTACCAAGAACATAAGGCTCTCATTCACTCCTCCTTAGTAGCTGCCTGGTCAGGATTATTATGGATTATATTTGGCAGTTAGATTTCACAAAATCCATTCATCCATCCGTTATCCGTTAACGGTCACGTAGAGGCTGGAGCCGATCCCAGCTGACTTCGGGTGAGAGGCGGGATACACCCTGGGAAGGTTGCTGATCTGTCACAGGGCTAACACAGGGATGAACAACTGTTAACACCCGAAGGCAATTTAGAGTAGCTCGTGGATCTGGTCTCATGCCTTTGGACTGTGGGAAGAAAACCCACACAGGAACCTGGAGAGCAGTCAGACTGTGCACAGAAAGGCCTCAATCAGGCGTCTGGCTTCTTAACCCAGAAGCTTCTTGTTTTGAGGCGACAGTGCTAACCACTGCACCACCGTGGTACTCTTTGGAAAATAGAACCAACTAAATTTATTACAGAAGATCACAGGCAGATACAAAAAACAGATACCTGTATATGGGGTGGCACTGTGGTGTGGTGGTTAGCACAATATTATAAAAAATATTATTTATCAAGTATATAGAATCTAACAGGAGTAATATCTCTGGCGGGGGTGGCACGGTGGCATGGTGGTGGGGTGTGCTGGGGTGTGGTGTGGGGGTTAGCACTGTTGCCTCACAGCAAGAAGGTCCTGGGTTTGATCCCTGGGGTCGACCTGGGCACCTGTCTGTGTGGACTTTGCCTGTTCTCCCCATGTCCATGTGGGTTTCCTCCCACAGTCCGAAGGCATGCGCAGAGGGGATTAGTCTAAAAGGCTACTGTAAATTGTGCGTAGGTGTGAATGTGAGTGTGAATGGTGGTCCGTCTCTGTGTGTTGCCCTGTGGTGGACTGGCGACCTCCCCAGGGTGTACCCTGCCTCTCACCCAAAGTCAGCTGGTATTGGCTCCAGCTTCCTCCCGTAACCCTGTACAGGATTAAGTGGCAGAAGATGCTGTGTTCATCTCTAATTGAGAGTGGTTATGGACTTGGGTGATGTGGTTGAGGAACTGTCAGAGCCAGAGTTCACACTCCATCCTTCCAGGGCTTCTGAGATTAATTTTTCCCCCTAGTGTTTTCCAGCATTTTCTGGGGGTCATACAACACCCCCACCCCCCTTCCGTCCAGGCTACACCCATTTCAGGTTTAAATCTGAAAAGAGATTCAGATACAGACAAAGATCCGATTATCTGAAGAACTATACAGGCATAAATTACAGATACAGAAATGTATATTTGGAGCACTGAACAAATAATGACTCAGATAGTGGACTTGTTCTTATTCAGCTCCCACTCTGGGTTTAATGTCCACTAATCTAAAAGATATCTGGTGCTGACCTTAATAGTCAGGTTCCTCAGTCTAGATTGTTTTCTTGTGAACGCACACTACTTTGTTACCAGGTGCATGGCGTGTGTCTTGGCAACAAGTTGGCGGCGTCAGACATGGAGACATGCAGCAAGGTAGTTTCCGATTTACTTTCAATAACCTATCCTTTTTGATTCAGCCTTTTTGATTTCGTTTTCATCTAACGTGTCGGATTCGTATGTTTGCAGGAATCCACTGACCCTTTGCACTCCTTAAAAAGTGTCCATGGCAGTGAACTTTATCTTGCAAGGAGGTAATATCTCCGTCGCATTTATATGCTTTTGAAATCCTTGACAGTATACATTCTTAACCCTGTAGCACCTCCGGGCTCATATTTGACCCTAACGTTTATTTCACCTTTATGTTCAATCCACTCATTGGTTGGTGGACATTAGTGAACATCCCAGGACGTCTCATAAGGACCATTTTAGAACATGTAATAGGAAAGGGTTAATAAAAATAAATAAATAAAACACCTGTTTTTTGGTTCACTGAGTCTGTGTCATCATTTTAGCCCATGGAGGTATTGTTCCTATTATGATAAGGTGTTCTGGGTTTTTCAGGGTTAAAAATAATAATAATCACATTTACACTCTGGAATACTGGAAGCATAAAGATAATCCAAAGAAATGACTCCAAGTAGAAATGTTAACCATCCAAGCAGCCTTGGAGAAAGCCTCCAAAGGTCGTGACTGGGTTAAACACTGAACATCAGTGGAATATTAGCTCAAAGGTTGTAATGTCATTGTTATTCCTCTTGCAGGCAGCTCACAGATGTTCCGGATTTGTCCAGATTCACCCAACTGAGATACATCTGGCTTAATAATAACAGGGTGGGGTTCATGAGATTCTTAATTATGTCAATAATTCAGTCAACCTAATAGAATTAAATTCCACACAACACATGTCATGGTCTTTTTGTGTAATGATACTTCTCCTGAAGGGACTAAAACCTCATTTCTGTCCTCCCAGATCAGGCACATGCATGGCCCTGGATTTCACTGCTGTTTAGCGGAGCTGTACCTCCAGAACAATGAGATTACCTCCATCGCAGGTGTTTCTCAAGCACGACATTGTACACACGAACGCCAAGTAAGGTAGTGGGTGGCATGGTGGTGCAGTCAGTCATAGTGCTGCCCGATAACGTCAGGGTGCTTGGTTTGATCCTGAGCTCAGTTAGGTATTTGTGTTGAATTTTACATGTTTGCCTTTGTGTGCTTGGGTTTTCTCCAGGATTTCCTGTTTCCTCCTATTATTGGAAAACAGAGCTAATTTCCCGTCGGTGTCTGTGTGTGTGTGTGTGTGTGTGTGTGTGCTTGAGGGAGAGAGAGAGAGAACATGTTTACAGTGAACCCCCACCTATCGCGTTCCTGCACCCCCCTGCGACAGGTGAAATCCACAAAGTAGCACCGTCACATTTATTTTATTTTATATATATATATATATATATATATATATAAAGGCTTTATAAACCATTCCCACTCTCTTATTAACCCTTTCCACACCCTTATAAACACGTCCTATGCTCTTAAACACTTTCTACACTCTTAAACATACATAATTTTAACAACATATAAAATTCT
>JAQLOM010000003.1:6834401-6845080 GCA_030068315.1 Chrysichthys thysi
ACCAGTGCGACACACACACACACACACACACACACACACACACACACACACACACACACACACACCCTGCCATGCCAGGGTTGCTGCTGTACGACCAATGACTCCATCCTCATATAAAATTTGGTCAGCAGTGGTCCAGTGGTGGTACCTTTCATTGATAAAGGTAGAGTACAGGGGAATTGATGCACTGTGTTGAAACAGCGTGCCTAGAATCAGTAACTATAAAGAGCAGATAAAATGATTAGTGAGCTTCAGTACTAATCATATTCAGAACTATAAGTATACGTATAAGTTTATATTTATCAATAGAAATGCATATGTATCTGTCTGTCTCTCTATCTTGCATGTGCACCTACAGGGGCTCTGAGGCACCTGCGCTGCCTGCGAGTGTTGCTACTTCACAACAACCACCTTGTTAACCTGGAGGAAACAGTAGCCGAGCTGAGAAACATGCACAATCTCCAAACACTCAGTGGGTCCCCATAAAAATCATCCAATTTACATGTTTTCTAATGAACTAGTCACAAAGTTATTTTCGCAACGAACTTTGTAATTAACATTTTGGGGTGGCGTTGCGGTGCAGCGAGTCGTGCTACTGCCTTAGAGATCCAGGTCGCTGCTTCAGTTGCAGTGTTCACTGTGTGGGTCTAATCTGGGTCTCAGGAGTATTCGATGGCCATTAGGTGGATTGCTTGTGCTAAATTTCCCCAGGTGTAAATGAGTGTAAATGAGTACCGTAAATGACTGTGTGTGTGTGTGTGTGTGTGTGTGTGTGTGTGTGTGTGTGTGTGTGTGTTGTGGATGGATTCCTACTCAATGAATTTAGAATTTTGTATGGAACCTCTCCTACTGCAGTAATATTGCAACTTTTCAGATTTGTTCCTGAATCCTTTTACAAATGATCCCCTGTATCGGGAATACACGGTCCATCGCGTACCATCTGTTCAATTATTAGACAGAAAAGGTAAATGAGCACTGACCTTTAAGCAGCCTGATATACTGTAATATATAAAGTTACACGATATGGTCCAAAATATGCGAACACCCTATCTTCACACCCATATGTGGTTCTTTATCAAAACTTTATGCTGCCGTAATGTTGGAAGCACAGAATTGTATAGGATGCTGTATGCTGTAGCATTAAGATTTGCTTTCTTGTAACCAAGAGGTCCATGAAACATGGCTTGCCAAAGTTAGAGGGAAAGACTCAAGTGTCCTGTGCAGAGCCCTGACCTTAACCCCCCTGAACCCCTTTGGGATGAACTGGAACACCGACTGGGATGACTGTGAAAACCTGGGATGGGATGATCAGCAAGCACATGGGTGTGATTGGGTAGATGTTCACATACTTTTGGTCATATGATTTATATAATGCTTAGGGTTTGTTTTAAAATAATATTGAACTATCTGTGGTGTGAATGATGAAATTCATTGACAGAGGTGAGACAGGAGGAGAGGAGACGTGCCGTTAAACTCTTCAGTCCTAAGAGACAGGCGATTCTTGACACGCTTGCTTTCGGCAGAAGAGCACTGGTGGAAGGGAAAATGACACAGGATACACAGAGAGGTACTGAAACTGCTCTGAAACTCTACTGAATTCAATTACGCATCGCAAAGCGTGAACACGACTGTGTATCAACTCCAGAATTATTGGCATGCTTCATAAAGACACAGTGGCAGCAGCAAAACAAAAACTAGTGCTAGTGTCAGTACCATGCAGATAATGATCCATCACTCTAATAATATATACGGTAATATTAGAACTATTATAGTTTTCCCCCTCACTGATAAATCTGTAAATATAAGCAAAGTGCATTTCTATTGTACAGCAATACTGTGTAGGTTATAATATATTATACATTTATAGTATACAATAATGTGGGTGACTATGTTTGCGATACTATTTAGCCCATGAAAAGTATATACACACACACAAACACACGCACACACACACAGGACCCCTCGGCTCATGAACTTAATTCGTTCCGAGACTCTGTTCACAACCCGAATCAGTTTTGTCCCATTGAAATTAATGTAAATACAATCAATGTGTTTCAGCCCTTAAAACATGTTTTTAAAGTGTATTATGGGTTTATGTGTGGCAATAAAACATAGAATAAAATTAAAATAACCTTAGTTATTGAAAAATAAAACTAAATGAAGTAAACAGATGATTTTAATGCATGTTACCTTTGTGGTGGATACGTAGTTGCTGGCGGAGGTGGACGGTGGCGGAGGGAAATGGTGATATGGTGGCGGTTGTCATGTTTTGCGATTATTTCTGTTATACGCTTAGGCATCTTACTCTCACTACTATTTCCACTTTTCACTTTCTTGGGACCTATAATGAAGGCTTATAGAGCAAAAATGCAGAGAAGCAACAAAAAAAAATGCATTTTTTTCACGTTCACACCACGAGTGCTTGACCGGAACTGAATGTTCGTGCCGTGAAGTGTGGGTTGGCTTCCTGTCCATCAGTCGTTCAGTACAAAATCTGTTCAGGAATTTAGTTTGCACGTCGGTTTGTTCACCATCCAATGTGTTCGCGAGCCGAGGGTCCACTGTATTATATACTACATATATTTTTACATTTTTACTGAATCTAAGAAAACATCCATTTGACCATTTAACCAATCTCAAGCCTCAGTGCATCTCTTCCTATGCTGCATTTTACTGTTAAATAAGTAAGAGTTGTGTTTATTAGCAGAGAATTAGCAAATGATGTAAAATGAAAATTTTGGAAAAGAAATTAAGTTCAGACTATAATTTGGTTAACGGGGATGTACGTTTAAAGTGACCTGTCAGTCAATTTCACAGCATCATTGAAATTATTTCTTTTTTATTATTTCTTTTCTTATTTATTTCTTATTCCAGTGATCTTGAAGAAAATTTGGATGACTCAACTTCCTGTTAAAAGTGCAACTTGTGAAATATTCCAAATATATCAAAGTGGTGAAAATGTTCAGATAAGAGACTGTATGATGCAAAATATAAGTTTTTCACCTAGAATGCACGATTTGTACAAAAGTGTGAGATGTTGCACCTATATCGCACCCATGTTATAATGTCAAGCGTTTATGTTCGTCATTGTCAACCGT
The DNA here is from genome assembly GCA_030068315.1 of Chrysichthys thysi. Lineage (NCBI taxonomy): Eukaryota > Metazoa > Chordata > Actinopteri > Siluriformes > Claroteidae > Chrysichthys > Chrysichthys thysi. The sequence continues at coordinate 6,837,500 of JAQLOM010000003.1, forward strand.
AATTACATTGCACCTATCATACACCTAGAATGCATGATTTGTAGAAAAGCATGAGCTGTTAAAGGGATTCACACATTAATGCAGAAATAATGTTTGATAAAGTAGTCTAATGATTATATTTCAAAGTATAGTTATCATGGACTGGGACAGGCAAAAAAAGGTGGTGTAGTTTTATGAAGGAACTGTGCGAGTGTGTGACACATTTTACCTGGGTTTAAAATGTCTTTGCGCTTTACTTCTTGTACAGAATTATAAATGTAATATTAAATATCAAGGACATAAATGGCACTGAATAAAACAGCATTAGTTCTGTAACACTACACTGTACTGAGACTTGTATACATGATTTATAAATGTCTTAAGATTAAATGGTTTTTATATGAAAATATACAAGTTGTATCTCTCTCATACCAAGTCACAATATTATGGATAGAGTCAAGTTACACACTGACATGACAGCAGTAATATTTTATGTCATACTGTATGATTGTCTGTAACTGAGGTAATGCTCATGTGTCCTTTTTTCATGCACTTAATAACTCCATTTATTTGACATTTATTCTAGGAGTGCGGAGCTCCAAAACCAAGCGCACAAAGTGAGTAAATCTACAGGAGAGAGGTCAAAGAGAGTTCTTATTAAAGCAAGAGCCTACCCTGAAACACCACAAGAAATATACAGCATGAATACTTTTTATCAGGAAGTATTTGTGATGGATGACTCACGGTGACACACTGACGTAACAAATGAACAACACTAGTACAGATACAACGGTGAGGAAAAAAAAAATCAACAATCTCATGCATGAAGGATTGCAGTGAGTTTTCAATGTTGGCTCCAATACGAGAAGCACAAGAGCTTCCTTTCTTGCTAACTATATTTCAGGGGTTTTCACTATCGTTAAAGGGGACGCCAAAAGAGACACCAAACACTGGACCCAAAAGTTGCAGAACGCGACAGGGTCAAGATACAGCACAGACTGAGTTGGGCTAGGTTTAGTGATCTGCAAGATGTTGAGCATGAAAGCGTTAACCGTGATATTAGCATGAACTGGGTTGTCATGGTGGGGCAGTATTAGTATTAGTGCCGTCACCTCATCGCAAGAAGGGTTGAAACCTGCCGGTCGACTGGTGCATTTCTGTATGGAGTTTGGACATCCTCCTTGCACCGGTGTGGTTTTCTCTCATGCAGACAAGGTTTAGCAGCTTCTCTACATTGCCAGTAGGTGAAGGTGAGCATGAATGCTTGTTCATTTCGGTGTTAGCCCTGGGATAGATTGGCGATCTGCCCAGGGTGAATCCTGCCTCTCGCTTGGTCAGTTGCGATCGTTTTAACGGTAGAAGCGGTATAGATAATGGATGGATGAGCACAAATGTTGACGCTATAGACCCTGATTTTTTCAGGCAGAGTGTACAGGTGAGACGATGCAGCTAAAGGGCTAAAGCACTGCTACATCTCTGTCTCTACTAGAGATGAAGCAAGGCCAAAAAAAATCCAAAATTACTCAGATGTTCATAAAAAAATAAATCTTGGATGCTATCGAACATTAAGGGTTACTAAATGGGGAAATTTCCTGTAAGCAGCCAACAAATAAACCTTGACATTGGATTGTTTGTCATTTTTTTAGATGCCCATTTGATGAGATCGAGGACCTCGGTGAGCACAAGGCCATGCACAGATCCATCATGCAGTTCTCTGCTCTGGACTGGAGCAGTGTGAGAAGAGCTGAGCAGCACCCTCTGGAGGAGCAAAAGTCAACTGCAGCCACAATCCTTACGGTCAAATTCAGATAACACACCCAAACTGACTTCAAATTAGGGTTTCGTTACCACCATCTCAAACTTAGTATATGCAAATATGCAGATTTAATTCCCTATTCAGGCCAACGTGTTATCCGTTTTCTCTGCATCTTAATTGTAGAACAATGTTAAATTAGCGTGCCATTCAAACCTGTAACTTCATTCCGAATGGACTTTTCATTGCTTGTGAGGTTTGTGAAAAAGCAGATGTGCAAATGAAGCACACTGACTTGAGAAATAAAAAAATTAAATAATAATAATAATTACTTAGAGTGCTGTGTTTAAATTTTCTGTAGACCGTGTGATGATTTTCACCCCAAGTCCCAACTACAGGCTTACTAGCATGGGTTAAGGCATAGGCTTCAGCATCTTTATCCTGTGTATGCAGTATCACACAGCAACACAAGGTTTAACTTAGGACCTGTCATAAATATATACTCTGTACTAAATCTAATTCTGAGACACATGGTCACACATAACGCTGGCTATAAAAGAACAAACAACACACTAAAACGTGTCACATGTTGACAGAAAGCCTGTGCATGTGTTGAAAGCTTTTGTTAGCTTTTTCCATCAGATCTCATTCTCCATACACCCCCCCTCCCCCTTCCTCCGACAGAAACCGTCAGAAGGTCCCAAGATTTTGGATGACATGAACATCAGAGTGTTCTGGCTGAGGCAGGGCTCGACAGCGATTATGGGAAATGACTCGGGCTAATGTCGTCTCTGTTCAACACGCGTGACTCAGTCTGAAGTTATCTGAATGGGGTCAGCGCTCTCGGGTTCTGTTTGAACGGCTGACGCGCTGGTAACTTCACTCTGCTCAACAGAAAGATTTTCCATGCCGCTGCTCGCCTTTTCCAGCGCTTTCTTCTCCTCGGATTCTGGAGAGAAGAGAAGCCCAGGTCAACATCGTAATAATGGCTGGCACTTGTGCCGGAGTCATATGCTTTTCATATATATTTTTATAATGTGACAGCGCAAGCAAGTACTGGCAGAGCGCTGTTGTGAAGTGGTTAAATCAAAGGAACACATTAAAAGCCGCAGGCGGAGAATACCTTTGGCTTGTTTCTCCAGGCGCTTAGCTGATTCAGCCTCATGCTTCTGCCTCTGCTCCTGGAGTTTCTTGCAGATCTTCTTGTGGGTGAACCAGTGCAACTTCTGGCAATCTTGCTTACAATAGATGACCTGCAGGCATGCATCGATGGCGCGTTATCAGCCAAATCAACACTACAATGTTAACACAAAAACAACTACCAAATCCCACACCACATTAGAATTCAGAAAAACAACAATGGATGCGTTTCCCTATAGCCATTAGAGAAAGTGGGAATTATGTTTCTACCTCTTGAGAAAAACTGATTTTTATTTTTTTATAAACACTGCAGCACACCCAGCTGTAGGGTCCATTTTTTCCTTTTTATCATCATCAACTCCATGCACGACTCTGAAACACATACAGTGGTACCTTGACTTCTGAGTGCCCCAACAAGTTTTTCGAGATACGAGCACTCTCTCAGCCGATTTTCTACTTTGAGTTGAGACCTAAAATTTGTGTTACAAGCCAGCTTCAGATACCCACCGCTAGTTGGTCAGAAGACAGTAAGTGCAAAGGACAGTGCTGAGAAGAAGAAGTGGATGATGTGCATTGAATTAAAGAAAGAAATTATCGAAAAACATGCCCAAGGTGTGTGTGTAGTCGACTTGGCGAAGAAGTACGAGCATAGCACTTCTACGATCTGCACCTTACTGAAGCTGAAGGAGTCGATAAAGGCTATAACACCAGCCAAGGGCGTTAAAATCAACACCCAGAAAAAGGTGCAACTGTGCGTGTGATGGCGCTATTTAATGACGCGTTCCCTAACGCATTTCATAAACATTCTGAAAAGGAGGATGAATCAGCCCTCACTGGACAGGCTTTTAATCGATAACCCCTGCAGATGAAAGTGAGGAAAGCGTGGCGAAAAGGGCAAAAATCAGCGAATCATATTCAGTTCAGCCTTTCTCCTCCACCTCCGTCAGCATCTTCAAGTCGTCTGATCTCCAAGGTAAATGCTGTACATTATACTTAATCGAACCAGTTTACTCCAGTACATTCTATTGTATTGGGTTTTATACAATATTTGTTATTTATAAGTACATTATTCTTATTTAAAAACATGTAACAAAAAAAGAAAGAAAGAAATCAGAATATTAACATAATACATTAACATTAAAATGAATTAAGCTTAATCTGAGCATGCTCACTTTCTGCAGAGTGTTTAAAGTCGATGTGTGTCAAGAGCATCAAATGCATGTTAACAAATCATACACAAAGATCATGCATACCTTCATCTTAAGCTACACGAGCTGGAGAAATGAAAATGTTATTAAAATCCTGATGGTCCAATACAGATAAAGAAAAATAAGTCAATTATTTCTCCATTCCCATGGCTTAATATGCTGCAGTTTAGCTAAAGAAAAAATAAATAACTTAATAATTAAAAATTAATCATGTATTTATGATTAATCCATCAAGCCCTGCAGTAGTTCTGTACAGCAGTAGAGACTGAATTGCTGCCTTCTCTAATCACCTTGAGGAAACATTTGTTGTTTCTCTAAATTTTCTTGTGTTGCTGGGTGTGGTTTGTCTTGTGCTTTAGTTTTATGGCTTTCTTTGTCACCTTAATTTAGAACTGCATTTTGATAACATGAGAATTGTGTCGCCGGCAGCTTATTTTCGTCACATGACTGAGAAAAATGATTTTAAATAAATGTAATTTTCAAAATGAAAAATCATCCAGAATATAAAATTGGGGATTTCCCCCGACAAGCACGAAAGTGTTGTCAACGTACGTTAAATCTTATTGCCAACAGAGTACACCAGTAAACATCTCAGAGCCCCACCCCCCACATTATATACACCTGAGGTGAAAACCTGCCTTCTGATACCAAATCACCAACATGGGAGGATCAGAGGAAAGACAACAAACGTTACCATTTTGCAGATGGAGCATCTCTTCTCCGCTCCCTTCTCCCCACAGGTGGTGCAGAACTCAGCATCCATGAAGCCCACCTGCCCCGTGATGGCTTGGGTAAGCACGGACAAAGCTGTGGGGTCATTGCCCTAGGAGGGACAAAAAACCCATCAAATTATAATTTTTTTTCCCCCTGAACCCATTACGATACCCATCTACTGTAGCAGTACACGAGATACACCACTTTACCGTCTCTCCATATCGGAGGGGAATTTTTGTTTTTTTTTTACAAAAAAAATAAAATCACCAGTTAATTATGCTACAGTTATTTCATGTGCATAAATGCTACATCACTCCAGGTGCTTTTGTTTCCCCTCGGGTCACTGATCTATACAGAAAAATAGGACATCTTGCGGGAGAAACTCCCTCAATTAGAATACCAGTCTGCCTCACAAATCTACAAATCAAGTCCCAGTTATTCTTAGAAGCAGACTCATCAGTGTTACTCACTATTTCCACAGGAGCTATACTTCTGACGAGCTGCTGGAGCAGAGTGGCATCGCAGTAAGGAAATTTCCGGATGCATTCCCGAATAAATTTTTCCTGGAACACCGGGAAGCCGTCACTGTCTCGTCCCTTCAGTAGACTGAAGGGGGGGAGAGAGATGATTTTTTAAAAAGAGATTTAGGAAACATTTTCCACTGGCAAGGTGCGGTTGGGTTCGAAGGACTGGGGCGCATCAATTTTGTCCCCATGGCAACTCAAGCAACACAAGACCACCACTGAAGACACTGAGGTATAGACAAAAATTATTGTAAGGGGGGGGAGGCGCACGCAAACTCGCCATTTATGATGCAAACTAATGCTGAAGGGTGTAAATTTACATTAAAACATGCCCTCAGCCAACTTTTAAAATCCAAAACAATTATTAATTATCCACCTCACATTAAGTGTATTCCTTCAGCAGATAATGTAATGGTTTAACTGCACAAAAGTGGGAACTTGAGCTGGCCATTTCTACAGGTCACTGTTCAACATCACCATCGGCAAATCATTGTTGAGCTGTGCTCTGATGTCCTCAGTTTCATGGTTAATATTTAAAGGCTTTAAAAAAAAAAAAAAAAAAAAAAAAAAAAAAAAAAAAAACCACCATGTGATATCTGTACCCCTGTTTAATCAAGGACTGATCTGCGATCAGGTACTAACATTTCGTTCTCTGGAGTCAGTAAACCCAAAGCAAGTACACCATCCTACCTCTTGATCAAGCCGTCCAGCTTATCCTCCCGGTCTTTGAGGAAGGAGATACATTTCTGCAGAACGCAACTGATGTAGTGCATCTTCATAGCCAGCACCTCATTCATGTCCTGCTGCTTTACACACTTCTCGCAGATCAGCTCCATCACTTTACGACACTTCTCAAGAGCCACTGCGTCCACGAGTAGAGGATTTTCCTTTACCAGCAGCACCATCTGAAGGAGAAGTGTACATTCAGGACAAGAGGCTGGCGTTCACTTCGACCAAATAAGCAGTGCCATAGCAGAGCTGGTCATAAACTAATGCTATGCACCATTAAAATATTCTAACCATAAATCAAGAGTAAAGACAAGGATGTGTGTGAAGGTGTGAGGTGAGGTGCACGTTTCATTGATGGCTACCTTGACAGGGTTAAGATTTGTGCTCATGATAATTTTGTGCAAAGGTCCAGCCAGTTTAGGAGGCAGTTTTGGCTCCTTTTCTAAACCCTGGGGTTTCGTGTAGTAGTCGAGCCTCTTCCGGGAGAAGAAGTTATTGATAACGGTCACGCAGTCATGCTGCCCTGGAGAGACAACACACACAGAGGACACTCCTACAGTCTCGTCACATCCCCATATAAGAAATAAGCTCCTTATTCTCTGTACAAAAGCATTTTCAAAGACCTGGAGCCAGAACTGACACCCAACATGGAATCATTCAATCATCGTGGATTGTCAACCGAATACAAGTCAGCGATAACAGCAATACACTGAAACAGATCTACACCAGTGGCCACCAACCCTGCTCCTGGAGATCTACCTTTCTGCAGGTTTCATCTCCAACCAAAATCTAACACACCGCTTTTGGTTAATCATCAAGAACCTCTTAAGGCAGTGCCTGAATGATCAAACGGGTTTTGATTGTGGTTGGAGCTAAAGTCTTCAAGGAGGTAGAGCTCCAGGAACAGAGTTGGTGACCACTGATTTACACCACTTATGCTTATACTGTACTCCGCAACTATAAACCCAGTGTAAAGGGTAAAAAGTAGTAAATCGGTGAGTTTGAGTGCAATTTCCTAAGAAGCGTCAATCCTGCAGTATTAGCACGGGTGTAGCCGCTGCATAAAAACAGTGCTGCTATTCTCCTTTATTCACTCATTGTGATCACATAGCACAGATGACACATATATGATGTACATGACCTCACACACAGACCTGAACACCACTATTTAAAATAAACAGATAAATTTTACAATAGATAATTAAGGGGGGGACGGACAACCAACAAAAATCTTTGGAAAGCTTTTTGTTTTGGATACCAAAAGTATCCAAACAAATGCTGAATGTACTGAATATGAAATTTCCAATCCTGACCATGGTCTGCTATGGTGATGTGAAAATTTAATCAAAAACATGCTGCTACTTACAATGCAGGCCAAAAAAAAATAAAAATCATAAGTGAGAATTTCAAGCCAACTGAATGGCAAAAATGTATGATTTCTATTTACACTGTGTGCGCAATTATTATGCAAGTGAGTATTTTGACCATATCATTTTTATGCATATTTCCCAACTCCAAGCTGTATAAACCTGAG
>JAQLOM010000003.1:6851397-6866153 GCA_030068315.1 Chrysichthys thysi
CAAGTCTTCTATGGGGCACTGTCTCAAGGCCACAGAAACACAGGGCGTCCAAAGAAGCGCTACAAAGACTGCATCAAAGACAGCCTAAAATACTGTGGCATCCCAGCAAAGGAGCTTGAAGCAAGTGCTGCAGACAGAATAAAGTGGTGCAGCACAACACACGCGGCCTAAACTTCCTTTGAATCCAGCAGAAGAGAGTAGATAACCAACGCCAGAGAACGCAAAAAGCCTCAAAAGCAACGGCCCCCACCTCTGCTGCTTCCTTCCAATGCCCCCAAGTGTGCACATCAGGAATTGGCCTCATCAGCCGCACTCGGGCCCACCAACGGAGATAGCACAACTCTCAACATCTTCGGAAACGATGGTCAACCCCCATATAGGTGTGTGTGTGTGTCTGTGTCTGCGCGCGCATTGTTTTATTCCATAAACCAGTGTTTCTCAACCGGGGTGCCACGTCCTCAGGGGTGCCGCAGATACGACAGCCCCCCCTCCCAGTCGCACGAAAATTTTCCGCTAGCGCACCCCCGGTCGCACGAAATTTTACATTAGGGGTGCCTTGAGATTTTTGATTCATGGATAGGGTGCTGCAAGCTAGAAAAGGTTGAGAAACACTGCCATAAACTACTGACATTTGTCCCAAATTCCTGTTTTCCTCGCACACATTTTATACACCTTTTATCAACCAAAAGAAACACAAAAAGTGCCAACACTGATCAGAAGAAAATTGTAGCAGACAGATTTAAAAGAAATGTCTGATTTGATAAGCAACCGAGCATTAAAAAATATTTGTGATATATGAGCATCGTTGGTAACAATATTTAGGTCTTTTAGCTCATTTGCTTCCCCCTGAACAAAGAGACCACAGGCCTGCTTTTAATTGGTTACTGGCTCATAAAACCAAAGCATGTGGATTCACAGGTTAAAGTGACGGCAATACGAAGTAAAAGGAACTGCTTCCAAACACGTGCGTTTTTCATAGCCCTCATCATTTCTTTTCTCCTTCAGAGAATTGGCTTTTCTTCCAGATGAATTTTATTCACATTCCAGTTGACTGCTGCTTTAGCGCCAGTTTTTTGGCGCCAAAAAAAAAATCTGGTATGATGCAGTTAAAATGCCTGAGGTCGTATGTATCTATGAAATAAGTACATATTGCCACCTCTGCTTGTAGTCATCCAAGTTTACAGGTTAGCAAACTATGATGGGTATACAGGAAAAAAAGAAAAAGAAGAAAAACAGACTGGCTCTGCACCAAAGTCCGCCTGCACTCACTTCTGCTTCTCATAAACACGAGAATTTGAAAGTACATCCTAAATGAATCTGAATGTCTTACAAGTCAGCGCATGAGTCATGACTTTTACTCAGACTGGTTCACAGTAGAATGTCTGCACGAGTCTTCCTGTATTCCAGCATGTACACACCAATCCTCCAGTCATTTTTACCAGTAAAAACAGGTATTTTCTGCTTTCAGGGGGAGTTGTCCTTGGGGTTAGGAAGATTTCAACATAACATAATAAGCCACTGAAACCGGTGGATGAGTGTTTCATCATTCTACACCGCGAGTCATCATGAAGTGTTAAAGGTTGCCTTTCCTCTATAACTGCAGCAATTACTGCTTATAGGTCATCATAATTCAAATACTTTTATTTCATTTGTTTTACGAGCTTTTTTATTACCCTAGTCCCTCATCTTTCACGGGGGTTTCGTTCCAAAACTTTCAACGAAAAACGAAAACCTGCGATACATGGACGCTGCCCCAAGTGCTAAAAAAAAAAAAAAAAAAAAGGGGGGGGGGGGTGTGGGGGATTGGGGTCATTCCAGCGTTACAGATTTGACGTTTGAACTGATTGACTTCACATCAGTGAGAACGTTCATCTTATCGTGAACATGCGTAGATGTAAATCCTACTTCTGAATATTGGTCGAAAAGATATAAAGTGGTTTTTCATGAAGATGCGATATATTTAACAGACACTGAAGGTTAGAGACTTCTGCAGGAAAATTGTACATACATTAAAAAGACTCGAATAAACAATTATAGTCTTAAAAATATCTGTTGATCTGATATATACATGTTACTAAAGTAAATCATGTGCTATGGATGGGACAGGTTTAAATCATCCCTTAAACAGACTGATGCATGGTTAACTGTATGAAACGGAGAAAATGAATAAAGAATTGAATCAATGTTCTCCAGCCTGACCTTACTGAAGGATGTATAGGAAAAAAATAAGTTAACTATTTAATGAATGTTTGATCCCTCCCATTATTAATGGACAAAGTGCCTTCAAGAAAACAATTTATACCTTGCTGCTTAATTTAATTGTTTATTTTTTCCCTGGTGCACTCAACTCCAAGGTTACCATTTGAATGGAATCACCACTGTAACAATATCACTTGTTTAATACTTTAAGAGATTAAACCTGGAAGCAAGGTATGCTTAAATATCAGTATTATTAAACGATAGTTAGATAAACAGACACTGATCAGGATCTTGGCACGTGGAGACGGTAAGGACTCGTTCACTTAACGTACAGACAAAGATGGCGTATTTTAATAAGCCTTGTGCCAAGATAGGATGTATGAAATGCACCTGTCATGACCCTGCCTTGCCTCAGGAGTCACGCCTGGCATGTACACTCTGGCTTTTGTGACACGTTTGACATTTTCTTTCCAAGTTCCAGCAGGGCATCCTTTTTACAAACAGAAGCAAACCACTCTCGGTTAATCCATAATGCAGTCTTGTTTAATAATTTCATACTAGGGTCAAACAACAGACGGCATAAAATCTGATCGTTTCAAAATTGCGGATCTTGTTTCAACTCAACTGATTAAAAAGAAACCAGAAAGAGCATATACATGCAGCAGAGGAAAGAGGGCCATGATGGGAGCAGACATGCATGCTGGTTAGGAGTCTGGTGAGAAGACCGTGTGCGTGTTGGGAAACCTTCTAGAGTTGTAATTGGGGTCCTCTCTTACTCTTTGTTTGATGTCGTTTTGCATCTAAGAATGGAAAGAATAAACGGTTGAATGTTGATTAATTGTTAAAAACTAGTAACAAACAGGAAAACATGAAAATCAACATCACTCCAGTGAATAAAAACATTTATGAAAAACAGAGTGCATCTGATAAGGCAAGTGGGAAACAAATTTCAGAGAATGTTGTTTTCAGAATTTTTTTTGGACATTTTGTTAAAAAAAAACAAACAAACAATCTTTAACTTGCTAAGCACTAAAACATTCTGCATAAACAAATGCATCATATTACTGTATATCACAATTTCTGGATAATATTACAGGCAAAGCCTGTAAACAAAATATACAGAGAGATGATTCTGTTTTCCTCCTCGAGTTTACTCGAAAGACGCTGATCTACCTTGATTGGCAGTTCCATTACTGGGCACTGTACCTGTTGTGCGTATGCTTCCTGTAGCTCTGGTCTCTCAAGATCTTCCTGTAAGGCACTGGGTGAGGTGATGGGTGTGACACCAACTGATCTCGCAGCTTGGCTCACTGCCTCCGAGAGTGTAAGTCTGGGACCATCACTCTGTGCTGTCTGTCGAACAAACACAAGAACGTACGCTACTTTTAAGCACTCACTGAAAGGCTGTGTACATTACTTTATTTTTAACCAAGGACATACTAAGAAAAGCTCATAAATATCTAATATCTAATTTGGGGAGTGGGCATAAAACGGGGAGATTATCAGGACTATTTACTAATTTGGGGGGGGGGGGGTCAAATGACAAATAATTAAAAAGGAAAACAAACAAGTCACCTTTCTTCGCTTTGCAGGCATCCCTTGCAGATATGCATCAGACAGAGCAGGCTGGGCTTTCATCTTCCTCTGGCTGTTTATATCCTGTCTGATGATGGGCACCCACTCCTGCAACAGAATGAGGAGAAGCATTGGCTATGCTATTAAACAGCATGGAGACACTGCAGAACGAACAAAAAGCAGGACAGAGGGCTTACAGGAGGTAAAGCAGCTGCCCAGGCCTCAGCTTCCTCTCCAGGCTCCTCTCCACCTGCTGCTTCCCCCGTCTCCCCAGCTGAACCTCCAACTGCCCCTTCCTCTTGGGAGCTTACCATAGCCTCTTCTGCTGTGGTAGCTGGAGTGGGAGAGAGAGTGCCATCCATCTGAGGATGAGACAAAGGTTACAGCTTAGTTTTCAAATAATCAGAGACCATACATTGGTCATATTGTACAGTACTGTACACAAGACATATATATAATAAATCTGCAAAGCCAACCGTTTCTCCACCTGTATATAGATACAGACCTCCATAGGATGGCTTTCTGCCTCCTGTGTGGGGGTCTCTCTGGCTTCTTCACCCTAATGTGAAATTTCAGGTTCAAATATTATTGATCACACACACAAAAAAACCCTTGCTTAATCAATTAATGGTGCATACATTTTTCTTATTAATAATTTGTTAAAAAACAAGTGTCCTAAGTATATTGTGTACGATGGAGTATTAGGGCCACACGAAGAAAAAAATAAAATTGCCATGATGAGATTAAAGTCGACATGTCAATATTAAACTCGAAATTTCAAGAATAAAGTTGAAATTAGATGTCGACTTTAATCTCGACATTCAAAACTAGTTCGGAGAGAGCAATGCAGTGTCAGACACGCACATGATGTGAACGCCAGTGTAACCATCTATATCCTTGCATCTGCCCATTTCCAGCAATTTCAGTTTACAAGAATGTGGCCACTTCTTCCAAGTTTGTATGATTTCTCCTTCTGAACAAATGAAGTTTTCGGCACAACCTTTTCAGTGTCCTTACACTAACGATCACACTGTGGTTCTGCGCTAAAACAGTGAGGATTTCTTTATCGCTAAACCCGATTCTGAAGCACAATTTGACCAAATCATCTACATGAGGCATGTTGAGTCGTCGGCCAATTGATCGCTCTGAGTTCAACTTTATTCTCGACATTTCAAGTTTAATGTCGACTTTAATCTCGTCATGGCAAAAATATTTTTTTCTTCATGTGTGGCCCTGATACTCTGTCGTAATTGTGCTATTATGCAATGATAATGCTGTAAAACAATAACAACGGATTATTATATTTGAATTACAACTTCTAACTACTATGTAATTTGTGGCACAAAATAAAAATAAAAACAGCCTTTACTATACCACATACCCAGATTTAGCCAGAGGATCTGATGCTTCAGGATATCAGGATTGTGTGCATCTACAAGTACAAATACACTGTCGTCAGAAGACACTCTCACCTGAGTGTGGACAACATAATGCAGGATTTGATCCTCTGTGACTGGGATGTGCTCCAGAATGACCTGCAGTCTCATGGTCATCATACTGGTCAACCAGTTCACCACACTGGGGTTCACCTCTGCCGACATGGTCCTCTGGAGAGGAATAGCGAGAAACACAGTAGGAGTGTGTTTACTACATATTCACTTGTAATAAAACTGAAGGAAATGTACTGTTTGCAAAAGCAAGCCTTCACTGACGATGCGGTTGTTGATGACTGCAGTAAGGGCTGCCTGCTCTCCTCTCAGGCAGTACAGATTGAGGGCCAAGCACTCAAACAGCGCACGGTTACACAGCTGCAGCAAGTGTGGGCCAAACGTGTGATCTAACAAGAGGTAAACATAACCAAAATATCAGCCTACAGGGCCTAAACACAGTAAAGGATTTGCATTTCAGAATTGTAATTATTCACATTTCTTATTTGTAACAGTTTAAGTTAAGGCTAATATTTTTATACTGGCATTTTTAATACTTTATACTAGTAATTCAAATCCAGGACTGAAAGTCATTCTTTGTTAAGCCCTCAAGCAAGTCTTTCACCCTCAACTACTCTGTTCTCCGCTTGGATTATATTCTGCCCTACAAATCACTACAGATACTGTATTTCTGGCGAATAAACATATTTTATATATGCACAGGGTGGACCATGAAAAATAGCCCGCCTCCGGCGATAGGAAGATAAGATGAACAAGCAAATAAATTCCTTTTATTCACTTAAACAAAAGTCACAACAGATGCTGAAAACGGTCCCTGTTCACACGGAGAGAAGGGGCTATGGCCTCCTCCAAAGAGCGTGACACCAGCATTGAAGGCTGGCTACTTTTTCATAGCCTGCCCTGTCACACACATTATACACAGACACACACACTATTCTAAATATTCTGGATTAATTCCTGATTTCCTGTATAGCTGGAAATCTGCTGTTCAGTGTTAGGTTTTTACATTCTATAAGAATATATTAAGCTTTTTTGAAGTTCCTGTGTGACCCAGATATGCATTTTTAATGTAGAAGTTCGGGTAGAAGGAGACTAGAGCCTTCAACTGTTCAGGTTTATCATAGCCAGCTGTAGTTTTTTTTAAATACATCTGCAGCTTTAAAGCTTTCATTTGAATTGACATGTTTAACATCAAGAAATTAACTATTAATAACGCACGTGTGTTTCTGGACAAACCTGTGCAGCGCAGAATGTGTGTGGCAATGTCAACAAGTTGCTGTCTCAGAAATAATCGGTTTGTCTGGGTGATGTTCACCCCATCCCGTACTGTAACTGATGACTGAGAGATAGAGAGAGAGGGAGAGAGCGAGAGATAAGGTCATGCACAATAAATAATTTTAATATTCCAAGTAGGTACAGTACCGCTCTGAACTGGCTCGATTCACTTACAAAACTCTCTGTGATGTATTCATCTAGTTCCCCAATTAGATTATCAGCAGCTGCCTTTGGGTGAGAAAAGGAAAGGACAAATAAACAATAAGAGTGAAGAAACATACTGACAGAAATCACTGGGATGTATTGGTAAGGAAAGGTGCACAGAAGAATTGCACAGAGTGACGTACTGCTATGTTGGCTTCAGTAGGCTCTCTGCCCTGCAGATAGTGCTCTGTGAAGAACTGGGCTAGCTGGGGCTGGATTCGGCTTAGTGGCTGAGACTGACCATGCAGCAGCAGCACCATGTCCACCATGGAGAAGTTCTGGCACACCAGGGTCAACAGGTCACCAAAGAAACCTACATATGCACCGGGAGAATGTTAGGTTTCTGAAAAAGAAATACTTAAGCAAAATAGTATTGTGTGAACGTAAAACCTATTGACTACAAGCATATTTTAATTATTGTACAGTCAGTAAATGTTTACGTAAAACCATGCTATTTTGATTTTAAGTCGGTCGATTTTTTTTCGGTGATAGAGAGAGACGAGTCTGTGGTCATGTGATACTGAGGTAGGTGATTCCACATGGATAACCAGAGTGACTTTTTAACTCTCACACCAATGGTTGGAAAACAGCATAAGATGAGCACTGAGTAATACATTCTCCCATTTCCATCTCCTCCAAAGGTTTGGAGTGCTGAAGTATTTTTTTTTTTAATGATTAAGCAAAAGGCACAACATGCAGTTTTGTCTGTATTAACAAAACAGGAAACTCGTCAATATTTCAGATGTCCCTTTCCAGACATTACGCAAGATTATTAGTAAACACTCCAACCTTGGCATAATAGCAACTACAGGAAGAAATGCTTCTAATAAGCACTTGAAGTAGTCCAAGAAGCAAACTGTTTAGCTGGACAAACCCTCACCCATGGCTTCTCCTGTGCTAGGGGTGAAAATGTTACTGGTCTGGGAGAGTCTCTGAATGAACTGAGCAATGCTCTCAGTGTTGTTCTGTGGAGCACCTAGAGAGCCCATCATGGTAGAAAGGACCCCCTGCACTATCCCAGTGAACAGCTCTGTGTTTAGGACGTCTTCACCTGCGGCACCTCCTGCAGGCTCCGACTGTGGTTCAGCTGTTGTAGGAGTAGGAGTGGGGCCCGATGGTTGAGCTGTGGGGGGCTGCACATGGCTCTGTTGAGAAGCCTGACAAAGAGGTATACATAAATTTCCACACAGAAGCATGAATGCACATTTTAAATCTCATTCAACATTTGGTCCATGTTAACACACCAAATTATGGCATTGGTTGTGGAGTGGAAGCTCAACAGCTAAGTGGCATATTTACTTATTTGAGTTGAACTGTTTTTATATTCTGCATTTAAAAATCTTCTTTTGATGGGATTTTTAAACCTTATTTACTAACATGAAGATAGGTTATTTGATGGAGACTATAAAGCATTTTGTACGTCACTCTGGATAAAAGCATCTGCTGAATGCTAGAAATGTACATTTTACGTGGTCGGTCACCAAATAATCAGGGAAAATGTAGTAACAGCTACTTTGGTAAACATGTTTTGGACTGAACTGCTTTCTGACCTGTATAAAGTCAGTGACTCCCTGAATAAAGGCAGGTATTCCTGGCATTGTCACAGTAACAGAAGGATTCGTTCCTGCAGCCTGGCCCGCAGCAGCCACCCCTCCCAGGACAGAGCCTAGAAGCTGGTCCAAGTTGCCCATTAGGGGAGACGCCTGAGCAGGTGCAGGGGGTGGTCCAGGCCGAGGAACAGTGCCTGCAGTGGTGCTTGTGGAGTGTGTGGGTCCTGGGGCACTGGTGGTAGGTTCAGATGTTGGGGGAAAGGTTGAGGATGAGGATGAAGAGGATGATGAAGAGGACGATGAGGAGGAAAATGTGAACGTGTTCGAAGAGGAAGAGGAGGAGGAGGAAGAGACAGAAGATGATGAGGAGGACGAGGAAGAGGTAGCAGCGTCACTGGCTGTAGAAATAAAATTAAAAAAATGTATTAATGCATATGGCTATTCGGTTTATTCTGAAAGTAGAGAACAGCACACATTGTAAACCTACTCATCTGGCCTGAAACTCCAGTCAAGATCTGTCCCACCATTCCACTAATCATTTGATTAATAGCAGCTGGATTCAAGGGTGTAGCCTGCAAGAAAGAAAAGAAATGTGAACAGATCAAATATTTATGTTTATAGTTCATATCCCAGTTAAACTAGTTAAAATATTCTAGATTTGAGAGCCTCATTAATGGTTACTACAGGTAGTACAAACCTGGGCTGAATGCTGGCCCATCGTAGGAGGAACAGCGGTGCGCAGATTGAAGGTGGTTCCTCTGGTCGTGAAGGAAGGATTTGCCATACGGTGAGGAAAGGAAGGCAAGGTGAATACAAACCTAGCTTGATGGGGGTGAGGGGGAAAGGGAGTAGGAGTGGGGCCTGTACCGGCTGGGGTGGGGCCTGTACCGGCTGGGGTGGGGCCTGTTCCAGCAGAGGTGGGGCTGGCTCCAGCAGGGGCGGGACCCGTTTCAGTAGGGGCGGGACCCGTTTCAGTAGGGGCGGGGCCCGTTTCAGTAGGGGCGGGGCCCGTTTCAGTAGGGGCGGGATCTGTTCCAGCAGAGGCGGGACCTGCCCCGGAAGCACTTGGGGTTTGTTGTCCATGTTGACCAGCAGCAGCAGCATTTGCCATGGCCATAGCCTGTTGAGTAACTTGATTTACAATGGCTTGCATGAATTCTGGTGGTAAACCAGGTATCTGTATAGGAGTGGTGCCTGGGGTGGAAATACAGAGAAACAAACAAAAACAACAACAAATAAAAATAATAAATCACAATTCAGACACACAAACACTATACAGCTGCATTGTTTGCAACAAGGCCTCACTGTGACTATTGGCGGCTGTGAGAAAAGAGCTCTTTTTCTCTTACCAGGCTGTCCAGTACCAGCAGCATTCTGCTGTCCAGAGGCCTGCGCATTACTTCCATTATCTGTAACACAAAATTAGATGTACATTTTAATAGGTGCGTGCGTGTGTGTTTGTGTGTGTGTGTGCGTGCGCGTTTATGTTAATGCATGTGCAGGCATGCACATATGTGCATGTACATACACAGGTCTACATGCCCACTCACACGAAAGACCCACCATCAATGTTAATCTGCATCATCACCACTGGCTCCATGGTTTGATGGCTTATGCGTATCACTCTGGGCCCTGGCTGTCCAGTCTGCTGATTGGCCATACCTGGCTGAGGGGTGGGCGTTTGTCCCTGCCCTTGTTGCTCTGATTGGTCTGCAGGATGAGGGTGACTCTCGGCTGGTGGTCTGCCATTAGTTGACATGGTCACTGTGGTCCCCAAATTAACCTACAAGAATACATCATGAAGCATTTATATATTCATTAATAATATAACAAATTATACTCAGTCATGATTTTGCTATGTTATAAAACACACACAGACACTACACTTCATGGCTTATTCAAATATGAAAATTAAACCTTTCCTTAATATCTGCAGTGACATCTCACTACTGACTTCATTATTAGCCATAACACTGATACTCCATCTGGACATACAGCATATTGCAAGCGAGGTTCTAAAAACAAGCCCCTACTACAGTAGACTCCAAATCAATACTACGTGCATTCTGCTTTATACTTATTTTCAGCTTTTGCATGAGGTATACGCATATGTAAGCAAAATCTAAATTTGTTCCACAGTAGGGTTTGTCTATCAAAGATTTATGCTACGGTAGTCACGGATTTCAAACAGCATTACTTCCAGCTACTAATTAATTGATTTTTCTCAGTGGCTATTAGAATCCTGGAATGGCTTTGCCTCGTTTACGCAATACGTGCGAACACTTATCTTACCTGTATAGGCATATGATGCACTCCACCTGGTGGCAGAACAGAGGAAGTGTAGTGAGACATGGGTCGGATCACATGCAGGTGACGGGGAGGCGCACTCGACAGATTACAGCGCAGATCGCTCAGGGCAACCAGAGCATTTCCCAAGAGGCGAAGAGCTTCTCCTACTAGGTTTAGAACATGCTGGTCCTCCTCTCTCTCCTGTGTCTGCAAAAAAAACAGTTCTCGTGTTTAAATAACAGACTCAGGAAGTCAGTTTTGCATCAAGTGAGAACACTGTCCATCTATGGGAAGGAAGTGGGGGTGAAAAAAAATACTCCCCTTATCACATCACTGATCCAATACTACTACTACTACTAATAATAATAATAATAAAACTGACAAAGCATGTTTTATTTTTTTTTGCTCAAACTTTTAATACTGCCATAAGTGCAGTGGAGTTTTCTGCTTACACTGTGGGTATACAGAACTATACCAAGGTGTGAGGAGCTCTGATGTGAACTACTGAACTGATCATATAAGAAAGTATAATGGATATTTAACATAAAAAGAAAATGCAAATTCACTGAATAATCTAATTTAATCAGCATGTAAATGTGTTTTTAATTGTACACTGGGTGGTCATGACGGGCACTTGCATACATTATTGTTGTAATCGGCAGTAGTGGCTGCCTCCAGGATGGCGTGAGCTCTCTGGATGAAAGGCTGGAGTCTCTCTTCTACTCTTCGAAGCTCTCCTAACATCTCGACTAGTTCTGCCGGGCTGGGGTGGCTGATGGGAGCAGGAATACACAAGTCAAATGTTACTGTGCATTTCTATTGTTTCAAGATACTCTCAATGAAGCTAGCACCAAAAGTGGATATTAACTAGGTATGAAACACTAACAGGCAATTATCTACTCAACTGAAAACTGTAATCTCACGTAGGACAAGCAATATGAGATTTTGCTCCTAGCTGGGAAGAGCAATTACAAATTCTGATTTTTCCCTGTTATTTGGCATTAAATACATTTATTTTACAGACTTTAAATAGAAGCATCAGTGAACATTTTTAAATGAAACACTACTGTTTTGTTGACAGTTTGTTCACAAACCTAATCTTCAAGTATCCTGATATTTATGGTCACACTGCACATCCTCGATTTTATGTGCATGCATCTGACAGAGTCTTTAAATTGGCTGATTGTTACTTACTCCATGGCACTGCACATAAACAGTGAAAAGTTAAATTTAGCATTATATTTTTGGCCCAGTGATGAAAGGAACCACAGGAGGGTGCTATGTGAAGCTTTGTAGGACTTCAGACATCTTTTGGAAGTATGCATACTAAAACATAGGAATTTGTTGCACTTAAAAAGAAAGAATTAATACACACGTTTACTCGCAAGCAATAACTTTATTCATTCATTCATTTTCTATGCCACTTTATTGTCTTTAGGGTTGTGGAGTGAAGCTGGAGCCAATCCCAGTTGACTTCAGGTGAGAGGCGCCAATCCAGGTCGCGAGTTGGCAGGTCGCCAATCCACCACAGGGCAACACACAGAAACAGACAACCATTCATACTCACATTCACATCTATCGACAGTTTAGAGTAGCCAATTAAGTACCTGGAGGAAACCCGCGTAGACATGTTGAGAACATAACCCAAACCCTAGGTTCGAACCCAGATCTTCTTACTGTGAGGCAACTATGCTAACAGTACACCACCATGTCGCCCACCAAATACACATAGTCCTCAACTTACGACGGAGATGCGTTCGGCCACACCCACTGTAAGTCGAAAATATCGTAAAGCGAACAACTGTGCTGAACCACTTAGCCTAGCTTAGGTATCTCAGCCTAGCTTAGTCTAGTTGATGTAACCAGGTTGAAATTATAGGTTTTTCCTGTTTGTTTGAAACTGCAACAACATCTCCTTTTTGCTAACAGGGAGACCGATATTTCAGGCTGTGGAGAGAGTTAACCTTTAAGTGAGATTTCATTTAAATCACATTTCTGTCAAAAGAGAGAAACCTGATGTGGGCCGCAGCACTGTGTGTCTGAGCTCCATCCAGCCGTGACACCCCGCTACACAGATACTAAGCTCCGGCTACAGACAGCCGCCGCTGAAGCTCCTAAAAAAAAGTACTGCACTGTACAATACGCCGATACACAAGTTAACTCCGTGAGATGTGGGAGAGAGTGAGGCATCACGTGAGACAAGTGATCCGGGCACTTACGTACGTCGTCTAAACGCCCGCATACATCGTACACTGTTACAGTAGCCTGCCAGCGATGCCGGCCCGCGAATTTGAAACATTTTCTAAATATTTTTCAATTTTTAGCGGATCACGATGGTCATCAGAACTTGGAAAACTCGTAAGTTGGGCCATCGTAAGTCGGGAGCACCTGTACTTATTAAGGGGAAGGTACCTTGCACAGGATACCTCAGTGTACCTTGTTGGTCCTGGGCCTTGAACCCACAACCTTCCAACTGAAGAGCCACTGTCCTGACCACTAGGCTACCACTAACAGGACTATTTCTAAAGAACTAGTTATGCAACATTTTCCACATTCTCCAATTTCTTAATTGTGATGAATTCACGTTCAGTGTCTGTCCTTACTTGGGGCCTGAAGGAGCAGGAGGAGGAGCATTATCAGTCTGAGTGGAAGCAGAAGATGATGGAGGTGAACTGGATGGAGGGGGTGATGTGTCCATGGGCTGGACAGAAGGAGAAGGTGTAGAGGTGGAGGAAGAAGGAGGATGTGCAGAATCCTGAGCTGAGGAACCATCCATGGGCTGACCCTATAAGCACAGCAAAATCAGACAGTGAGAATCAAGAATCTTGCAAACCTATGTGATTCGTTCCATGACATTAATTTAACAACTAGCCCTTAATAAAAATTGCTATTCATGAACTACTTATTCATTCACTGAGGGTGATGCGAAATGCATGTCCGAGATCCTCAGTACCTCCAGTCTCTGAATCAGTGCAATGGTGTCTCGCAACAAATTTTCAGCCAGGAGCAGCCGCAGCCTGGGCTCACTCTGCAGGGTCTGATCCATATCAACATTCACACTCACTGAGCCATTGTTCTAGCAGAGAAAGATACACATATCATTATATATAATACTTTGAATGGAGACTTGTGCTTTTAAATGACTAAATGACACTCATACCCCATTACTGCTGCTGACTCGGGTGTTCCTAACACCCTCCCCGAGGCCCGCCATTATCTGCTGGATAGACATCTGAGGAAAGACATACGCAAATGACATTAAAATTTCATCAGCGTAATTACCTTTCAGCCACTAAAATGTCTACAGGAAAGATGGCTATTATTTCTCAGGTTATTCACAGACAGTCATTCTAGGGGGTATAACACAGCGTGTACTACACACAAAAACCCCTGGAATCTTTACAGTTGACCAATAAAGAAAACCCATATCCATGCCTGAATTTGCTGGGGGTCCATGATGTTCACTGGGAGATTAAGGGTACCAAGCATAACGTAGCTATTAGCATTGCGATCATGTGTAGCTCCGGGGGGCATGGCCTGAGAAGTCGTGGTGTTTCCGGTCTGTGCGCCTCCTGAAGTTATGGGTACTCCCCCCGAGCCTGATCCTGACTGAGTCGTCTGGGGTGGGGCTCGCTCCACCAGGTGGATGACTTTACCGTTTACATCTGCAAACACAGAAAGAGGAAGCTAAACATCCCACTTCCGTATCAAATGCCATGAACAAAAGAAAACAGATTTGTCCCAAGTGATCAGGAGCAATCTGCTAGCGTCTGTGTATGCCATTACAAACATCATAAACACAGGGGGTCGTCAGGTTATGACACAGTTCCGTTCCTACAACAGTGATGTAACCCGAATTTTGGTGCAAGTCAAAACACACCCTAGCCTAAGTCATGTACCTATCCGAACACAGTTGTAAGATCATAATCTAGAACAGTGGTTCTTAAACTTTTTTGGGCGCGACCCAAATTCAAGTTCTGACGCTATGTCACGACCCAATCCCCCAAATCCCCCCACGGGGAAAAAATTTTGCCAGGGGGGTTGTTAGGTGCACTGTTAGAATGTTGTGACTGGGGTGGGGGGTTATAAATCTCAAGCATGATTCTCAAAAATTATTTTTAATTTTCGGATTTCCAAAGCAAGCAGAAAAATGCTCAGGAACAATTATGAAATATAGATATAATAATAGAAAAGTTAATTAGTGAGAGAGTGAAGT
>JAQLOM010000003.1:6866253-6877896 GCA_030068315.1 Chrysichthys thysi
AATGCGCAAATGCGCATGCGCGACTGAACGAATCACTCGTACGAGACGACTCGTTCTTCCCGAGTCACATTAAAGATGCGTTCAAAATGAACGAATCGTTCAAGAACGACCCATCACTAGTATACAGTAGTCCCTCGTCTTCCAAAACTTCCTGCGAAAGACGAAAATCCGCGATACACAGACACCACCTGCAAATGCTTTTTAAAAAAAAAAAAGTTTAAGCACTAAATTATCCTCCCCAACTTTTTAATCACATTCTAGATACCTTTAAACACAAAGAAAACATTCACAAAGATATAGTGAGGTGAATTTTGTGTAGAATTCTTAGAATTATATTTTAGGTACTGATTGTATGTATTACACTAGCCTAGCCTGTGCTTTTTTTGTATACTGTATAATACTGTAACGAACAACCACTTGCTACACACTGGATTTCAGAACCACTACAGTCATCATAAACAACAGCTAGTACTGTACCGACATAAGCAACTGAATCAAGAAACAGCTGTTTGACGAATTCTGCCGACGAAAAATCTATAAAACAATTCACTAGAGGTTTTGCGGATGCCACGAAATACCAGAGGAAAATAATTCATACATTTTAAATAAAAATCCACGAATATCGTGGACATGAAATGTGAATCACGATATTAGTATTTACAGAATGTCTGCATGAAGTAGTCCAGCTGGTCCAGCATGACAACGCCGCTGTGCACAAAGTGCGTTTTATAAAGACAAGTCCGGAGTGAAAGAACTTGAGTGTCCTGCACAGAGCCCTGACCTCAACCCCACTGAACACCTTCAGGATGAGCTGGAACGCAGACTGTGTACCAGGACCTTCTCACCTAACATCACCACCTGACTTCACTAATGCTCTTGTGGCTGAATGAGCACAAATCCCCACAGTCACAATTGAAAATCTAGTGGAAAGCCTTCCCACAAGAGTGGATGTTATTTTAACAGCAAGGTGGGGGCGTTCAACACACACATACGAGTGCGATTGTCCAATGTCCATATACAAAATTTAGGTTTGTTAAGTGTCAGCACGACTGCAGGTCGCATTTAGGAATCTGTGGGAAAAACAAGTGAGTGTAGCATTTATACAGCCGCTAATCAATCAGATGATTTAGCATAGATAAGAGGAATCGGAACGTTCTGTACAAAAATACACTCTGATCTCCAATCAGCTACTTGGGAGAATTAGTAGCAATGGAGTGAAACAATGTTATAAAAGTGCTGATAAAACCTCTGATATCTCAAAATTGCAACTCGAGAGAATTCATAATAATACTGAGATCAGATCATGAAGTCAGTCCAGGATGTCTGCCAAATTTCGATCATTTTTACCATCAACCTCTGGGACACCCCTTAAGGACAAACGGTGCAAAACAACCAGTTCTAATCAGGCCCGGCCAAGCAAATGTCTGAGCGCACTCACTGTATTCTGCCAGAGTTTTCTCATCCTGAAGCACTCGTCCCTGGTAGATCAGCCTCTGTTTGTCAACAGGTATTCCCACTGAGGGAGATATGTGCTCTTTAAACTCCTTTACAGTGATCTAGGGAGAAAAAAGCAAATGGTGTTGTTTAATGAGTTGTTTTAATTTATTCAACACACTTTGATCTATTGTCTCATTCATTTTTCAATCTCAAAACCAAATATCTTCTGCATATAGCAAAAACAAAAGAACAATATTTTCAAAGTGAAGGAAAGAAGTCTAAATAAGAAGGGGAAAAAAGGAAACTCATGAAAAGAAATTTTCATGAAAATAAATCTTGAATGCCACTAAAGATCGCATGTTAATTACAGCATGTTTTTTTTTTGTTGTTTTTTTTAGATTCATTTTAAAAACGTGCGATCTGGTTTGGGAACTTTGTTTGGTTTCTTGTCAGACATTTTATAGACACATCCCTCAACACACCTTCACATCCTCTTAAATCATTATGAGGAGACAACGCATATTTATAGAGTTGTAACTTAGCGTTTAAGCAGTTGAATGTCCAAATGTGCCTGAAAATGATGTCATGACAGTCTTTGTGAAGACCAAATCTAGTGCCCTGTTTACACTTTGGTTTCAAATGCTTCTTGGGTAATCTGGTCACAAGTGGACAGCTCTAAATACAGGCATAAACAACCTCCAAAATGCATTCACTCAAACCCCTTTGCTGAGGTGATCTCAGGTCCTGATACGTCCCCGATACGGACATAACAAGAACTGTAACAAACGCAGCAAAGAAATCTGAACACAAGGTGCCAACTGGACACCTCAGAGATGCTCGACAGACACAGATGTAAACGCCGATGTGTCTCGGGTGTCTACTTGTGATCCAATCACCCAAGACCTATTTTAAAACCGAGTGAATACAGGACCAAGTTGAACCACCATGGGTTTTAGACGTGAAGGTTTGTGTACATGGCTAGAAATGGAGGCAGGCTCCAAATGATTTTGCACATTTATTATAGTTTCAGTGCTTTTTTTCCACAAACAGGACAAATTACACCCTTTTTCACGTTATTTACTTGTGTACTCATGGTTTGAGTTGCTGAGCTTTGTACGAAACCAAACTTAAAAGGCCAGTCCAGCATGATAATATGCATGACAACACAATAGTAAATATAATAAGTTTGACGACAGTGTGATTTTTACCACAATAGATCAATAGAAAGATGGATAGATAAATCTCTCTCACACACACTGCCTATGCTTCATAGACCCTTAGAGAACCATCTAGTTTGCTGTACAGCCTATTTTCTGTATTTCTTGTCTGTCACTGTGTTTTTTTTTTACATAATATCCTCTAATATAGCTCACCACCTTTAACCCTGCTCTGGTACCATGAAAAAAGTCCCATTTTTGATACCATGGGGTAAATCTGATCATGGCTGTCCACACCTCCTTTTCCGTGGTTGTAAAACACATTTATTTCTTCTTTCCCAGTATCTGCGTCAGTCTTTTTTTGGGAATGCATAGTGGACGGCAGTACAACCTGCTTGTTCTTCTTTGGGACAATGGACAAAAGAGTGAAATTGTTTCTTGTTATCATAGTGAAACTACACCTTCCCCTGAATCCAAGGAGAGATTCATCACTATGCACCCAGAACCTTGAAATAAAGAACAAATACCTTTATCACACTGAAGGTCAGTTTGACCCCAAAGTGAAAATACGTAAATCGAAATAAAAAATACGCGGAAAGACTTTGAAACCATCGAACATGTGCCACACACTTAGGAAGGTCTTACAAGAAAATCCGTGGCAGGCAAGGGCACTAATCGTGATAGTTTCCACAAAAAACCCTAACATGGTCCAAAGAGGGCTGGGGGTCACACAGACCCCATGGTACCAGACCAGGGTTAAGAGTACAACCTGTGATTAGAGGAAGAACAACCAAGCCTTCCTGTGTTAACCTTCTGGCTAAACTAAACCAACGAAAGGCAGTAGCAGGGAGTACTCACCTGTGCTCTCACAGTATAGCTTCTGCTCTGAGAGTCCAGGGTTTTCACAGTGACCTCTATCATGGTATCTTCTTGCTCCTCCATAATTCTGCCAAGCACAAACACAGGAAACTACATACAACATACACCACATACATAAACACTCTTAGTGATTGAACCACTTCAGACCCACACAACAGCCCGGAATGAACTTCTGACTGCTGTGTACCGAGCTCTGCCATAACCCCAGCCATCTTTCCAGAAATTTCTTCAACTTTCCGCCCCTAATTCCGCTCCTGAGCTGTTATTTAGCATACATGCTAACAGCTAGCCATCGTACCTAACTACATAGTCCTCCAGCTAGCATGTCGGAGCAACGTGAGCCCCAAAAAGCCACCTAGAAAACCCCCATGCTGTTAAATTAGCTCAATTATGACCCCCCGAGTGCTAGTAAGACATAATCAGCACTGAAAAGGCAGTTAAACGGTGTTATTGTGGACAAATAAACTGCATACCAAGGGGAAACGCGAGCTAGATAAGTGCTAGGCTAGCTTAGCTAGCAGGGTCCTACCTTGGAAGTGTGTTTATCACTCTGTGGTTGTTGTGTTGACTTTGGTTTTATCGAGCTATCTTATTAACGTGCTAACTTTCTTAAGAGGATTTGTTACCATGACAATATTATTCAGGGTAGATTTAGGATAGTCAGCTAGGTTACGGAGCTATCCAAAATAAACTAGCCTGCTTCGAAATGACTAAACGTAAGCCACGCCCATTTCCGGTTACGGTTATTTAACTGGCCACCGCCCCAAACTCACTGCTGTACAAACACACTAGTAGGGGTGGATTTTACTTGATTTGGCTTTTTTAGGCTTTTTATTTTATTTTATTTATTTTAGTTTATATTCTTTAATTAAAGTCGAAATCAGGTGCTGCAATATCTTATATTCTAATAGGGGCAGTAGTAGCCTAGTGGTCACTGCATTGGCCCTTCAGTCGTAAGTTTGTGGGTTCAAGGCCCAGGACCAACAAGGTACACTGAGGTATCCTGAGCAAGGTACCATCCTCAAGCACTGCACTGTTCAGCTGCCCCTGCTTCACTTGGTGAATGGGTCAAATGCAGAGAAGTAATTTCACTGTGTCACACTATGCTGTGGTGTGGTTATCACAAGTATGCGGTACATTCCGCTACTGTAAGTTTAGAGCTAGTACTCTACTGAAAAATCCTGCTTTTTTCTGACTACATACCAGTTATTTACCATAATACTGTACGGTGGAAACTCTGGTCACGAACTTAGTTCGTTCCGAGACTCTGTTCGCTACCCGAATCATTTTTCCCCCCCATTCAAACGAATATAGTTACAGTTACTGTGTTTCAGCCCTCAAAAACATGATTTTAAGGTGTATTATGGATTTATGTGTGGCAATAAAACAGAATAAAATTAACATAACCTTAATTATAGAAAAATAAACCTAAGTTAAATAAACAGATGATTTTAATGCACGTTACCTTTGTGGTGGATATGTATTTGCTGGCGTAGGTGGATGGTGGTGGAGGGATATGGTGGTGGTTCTCATGTTAAATACTCTTAGGCTTCTTACTCTCACTACTATTTTCACTTTTCACTTTCTTGGGACCTATAATGAAGGCTTTTAGTGCAAAAATGCAGAGAAACACAACTAAAAATGCATTGAAATCGTTCACACCACGAGTGCTTGACTGGAAATGAATGTTTGTGCCGTGAACCGTGTGTGAAGCGGTGGCAGAAGAACATGGTGGTGGAGGGATATGGTGGTCATTCTCATTTTGTTATTATTTCTTTCTTTATTTCAACTGTTATACACTTAGGCTTCTTACTCTCACTACCATTTCCATTTTTTTTGGGACCCATATTGAAGGCATATAGAGAAACACAACG
This sequence comes from Chrysichthys thysi, assembly GCA_030068315.1. Classification (NCBI taxonomy): domain Eukaryota; kingdom Metazoa; phylum Chordata; class Actinopteri; order Siluriformes; family Claroteidae; genus Chrysichthys; species Chrysichthys thysi. The sequence goes on from JAQLOM010000003.1 coordinate 6,871,601, forward strand.
AAAGAATGTGAACAGTTTTAAGCACAGAAAAAAAAAATCAAAGTTTGAACAATCCTTAATTATACAAAAACTTAGTGTAAACAACCAAGAAAACTAACCTTGCTTGAGTCAACTTCTGGCATTAAGGAAGTGAGGAGGAAGATGGGCAGGGAGGAGTTTACTGTACAGTCAATGAACGCACATCTGACCAATTAATGGCCAAGCTGGTCAACTTAGTAGGTCATCTTTCCTAGCTGGTAAGTTATATTCAAATTTCCTTACTTAATCCCTAATTGCTTGATGCTTTCGAGTTGCCTTGCTGCTGTGTTATTTTATTTAAAACATAACTTGCCTAAGATGTAGCATCATGTAGGCCTAGTGTTTTTTTTCTACCAGCACTTATTAGTATGGGGCGCCGTTTGTAAAAGACAGTTGAACAGCTTTCTACGTGTCAGATTTTCACACATTTAGAGATCAATGTGTTCAAAAGACAGCGTTGTTAAATCTACATGTTAAAAAGACAGTGTTGTTAAATGTACATGAGAAATATAAATCTAAATGTTAAATCTAAATCTTAAAGTTAAATCTAAATGTTAAATATAAATCTAAACATTAAATCTAAATCTTAATGTTAAATCTAAACGTTAAATATAAATCTAAATGTTAAATCTAAATTTAAATGTTAAATATAAATCTAAATATTAAATCTAATTCTAAATGTTAAATATAAATCTAAATGATTTAGACATAAAGGCCATAACGAATGTTTTCTCCATTAGTGAGCTAGAAACAGCTGAGAACCGAGTTCTCCTCGTGCTCCTCGCGCTCACTGCACCGCTTTTCCGAAACCCTGAAAATGGGTGCATTAGAAAAGTGCACTCTGCGCTGCTCTTCCAATCTCTTCCGGAAGCGCGTTCTGTTCAGGTGGATTCCTGACACAAGTTTCACCTGCAGCCGGCATCACAGTGTGTGTTTACTGGTACAACCCCTTTCTAAGCAAAAGCCAATAGAAATCATGGGGGCGTGGCCAATTAGCATATACTCTAAACATTTAGAGCACAAGATTTATATTTAACATTTAGATTTATATTTAACATTTAGATTTAACATTTAACATTTAGATTTAGATTTATCATGTAGACTTAACAACACTTTGTTTTTAAGATGTAGATTTAACAACACTGTCTTTTGAACACAGTTATCTCTAAATGTGTGAAAATTGTGCAAAAAGTGCTAAATGCTGGAAAATCTGACACGTAGATATCTGTTCAACTATCTTTTACAAACGGTGCCCCATATATTAGCAGGGAAAACTGTTTAACCAGATTGACCAAATCTCTGTGTGTGTTTTCATGGATGGTTGCTGGTCATACCAAGATGGATTTCTCAGTATGCAAAGTTGTATTAAGGAATAGACAAAAGCACAACCCATGCTGTTACAGGAAAATTATCAATGCTGGGGTGCTGTGATGTGCAGAGCAGGGCCGGTCCCACCCCATAGCTGAATATTTTCCAACATCAGGCATGGGTTAAAGGTTTTAATTTATTAATGAATGTCATGCCATATTTTGAAACAAATTATAGTTCCTCCACCACTCTATTTTCTCTCTCTTGTAGAAAAAACATGCTTGTCATGTTACTGAGAAGATGGAAATTTGAAATATTTGAAGAAATAAATCTCTCCCTACACAAATAGTCACAATTTCACCAGAGCGGCATGTTTTTCATTTTAAAGATATTTATTAGTCTTGTATTATGTGAAGTGTCAGCTGTTCAAGTTCCTGTAAATTGGTGTTTTTACTTATCGAAATCACGACACACTCTTAATGAGTGCTTTAATATAGCCCTATTTGTTGAATTCCTCAACACCACCTGATCAATCAGAACAAGCTTTCAGCAGGACTGTGGTTACATGTAGAACATGTATGTAAGTCAGTTTTCATGCAAGCAGTAAAATAACACCTCTTTTACCCAGGTAGGTCATAGCTTGAAATTATTTTATTTCCTCAAGCTAAACCTACAAAGCAGTACCAAAATTTGGAGCAACTTCAAATACAACACAAAGCAGTACATTGAGGTTCGTTGTATGTGTGTTTGGACGTTATCTGGGTGAATGTTGGTGAAAGGTTCTTTTGATTTCCATTCAATTTGTTTGGCATGTCTGAAATGATCACTTTCCAGCATTAAACTGTCTCTATTAATCTGTGAAAACCTTATACTTTTAGTAATTTAATAAATGTTTGATTTATTCCACAGATTGGGGTTTCTGATTTTTCTGTTGTCATTGTCATAAATGCAAATTATTAAGAATTGAAAATGCAAAATTGAACTACAAAAGAACTTGAATGCTATATACTATTATTTAAAGCAGTCATTTGTATATTGGTCCGTCTCCTCATACTACTCATTTAGTAAACTCTTTTAAGAACCCTTTAAAACCCATATGCCCCAATAAAAAGTCTGACTTTGCTTTGAAAAGTGATCAGAACAAGAAGGATGACTATCAGAAACCATCAACAAACTGATCATATCTCCATGTGTGACCCATATGAAACCAACTAGAAGCTGCTTTATACCATGTTTGTTTATATGAAGGTTTTAATGTTATTTCGTTGTACAGACATTTTACTACAGATGTCACAGTGATAAACCAATCACTGTGATTAGGACTTGAAAGAATTTGAATTCATTCATTTTTTTTTTAGGAATGCATTTCGATCAGTTTTGATTGTAAACTGTTATGTAAGATGTTTATAATGGTGGAGACTCCAGTGTGAGTTACATCTATTGTATTAATATGCTAAAATTTAATCAGCCCTGAAATGTGCTTGAGACATTTAGGTAGTCAACACCCTTTACTGGCTGCACTTTGTGTTTGTACAATCGCATGACGAGACCAGCCCTGTGTATAACAGCTGTTAATTAAACAGAAAGGTGATTAGCACGTTAAATAGACTGATAGTGCCAATCCTTTTGCATATTCATGTATCTGTTTATTTTTTAGCCCTTATAGTGGTGCTGTAGTATACTGTTTGGTTGAAAACACCTCAGTGACCGATTTGCTCGTGTTCGGAGGCGTTCGTTACCAGAGGTTCCACTGTATACTCGAGTCATAGCACTGTTGCTTTTTTTCATATAAGGTTTTTTAAATAATCTGTTTAACTTCATTACATATATTTATTGTATCATAGTAACAGTGTAAGAAATGTATTTAACCTGGAAGTCAATGTATTTACAGTTTTGTAATCCCAATTAAAATGACATTTTCCTGTGGAAAAGCTACAGCCCAGGTGCTAAATGCTAGTCAGCAGCTGCTATATGAGACTGTGCAGACAGATGAACATGGCTGCTCCAAATTATTTTAGGTTGTTCGTACGAAATGGTGTGATAGTGACCTGCAAAAACCAGGGGAGATCTCAACATTTCACAGCTCAGCACCCAGCCTTGGTTAATTTGTACAGCTAATCTATTAGCTAGCTGAGTGAGCTAGACTAGCTAGCCTTTTCGTTTGATATCTTGCAGAATGAAAGCTTTGTATTAAACTTGAGATGTCTGTTAGCGGTTGTCTGTCTGTTGTGTTAAACATGTTTAAATGCTACTACAGCCTAGGTAACCCTTAGGATAAAGTATAATGTGTGTCTGTTAGATCCAGCTTGCTTCATTAGAGTTAGTTAGTTAGTTAGGTGCTTGCTTCATTATAGTTAGTTGGTTAGCATAATTGTTCAAAAATGTGTTCCTGAGGTATAGAGCATTTTCTGATTAGTTGTGTTAACTGTAGACAAAAAAAAAAGCAATTTGTAAAGCAATTTCTCAAGTTTTCCACCAGACAACACATTACCTCAAGTTATTTTGTTTAACAAGTTTTACTTTTACTCAAGAGCATGGTTACTGCTACACTACATGTTGTTGTACTTAATGTTTTGCACTCTTTTCATCATTGATAACAATGTACATAGAGTGTACAGGAATTGAATGATGGACTGGTTTAAAAAAAGTCCATGGAAAAAGTGTATGGATAATGGTAGTTTGCTTGAGGCAGCACCCATATGCTTTTGTAACATATGGCCTGTAATGGCTCATGTTCATAGAACCAGCAAATCTGAGGCTGATCTACATCCATTTTCGGAAACACAAAGCTCTTTAATTCAGCGTCATTTCACAGCAGCTCTGATGACGCTTCTCCACCTGGCCTGATAATGAATGTGACAGGATTAACCCGAAGCAGAATCTCTGGTTGTGGTGATCCCCAACACTCGGTGATGTAATTGCACCTTGAAAATGTGCCAGTAATCCTAGGATTAGCATCATTAACATGCTCAGAGTGCAGTAAACCTCATTTCCATATCACACAGTGCTGTTTCATAAGTCAAGATTCTGCTGGGCTCAACAGAAGATCTTGATGCCGTAAAAGGTTTTACTTTCTGGCTAGATAACCATGATGTTTCTTTATTATATGTTCATTATTATTTATACCTCATCACTGTTTAATTCTTAGTTTTCTATAACGGCTGTTCTGACAGTTTGTTCTGGCTGCAAGGCAAATCCCAGATGTACCAATGTACTTATTACCACTGCCAAGGAGGCTATGTTTGTGGAGTGGATTGTTTGTTTGTTTGTAAGCAGGTGAAAACCTGCCAAACTTTTTCTGTGCAACTTGGTGACAGGATGTAGCACAGGCCAAGGAAGAACCCATAAAATTTTGAAGTGGATCCGAGTCGTGAGCCAGCTCCAGGAAATTAGTTTCTTGCAGTGCGAGATACGGCATTTGGTCCTAGTGGAAGTCTGCACTGGATGATGCCCTACATTTTAAAGTCTAGGAGATCATGTTAAAATTCAGTGTTGACAAAACATATCCAATGTAGAAATACAATGACTCAGTTGGAAATATATCCAGACTAAAGTGGTTGTGTTTGCTGCTTTGTATATCATAGAAAAGTCAAATAATTTCCTTGGCAAATGTGTGCATTCTTTTAATGACCTTCTTAATTTTATATACTATTATACTGTGTTAAATATTATACTAAGAGCTAGGGCGTGGGGTGATATACTGATAAATTATCATTCTCGCGATATGACCATATCGTCAGTTGGCCAAATATTGTGAGTATTGTGATTTAGCAGTAATATCAGCTTTCTTCCAGAAATGAACAGGTAGCTGCTTTGTTTTTACCCCATGAATACATCAGTGAAGAGTCTGTGATGTAGCATGATGCGTAGACTTAATTATAGGTGTTCCCCGAGTTACAGTCGCCCAACTTATGATTTTTTGAAGTTACGATGATGATTGCAATGCTCTAAAAATTGTAAAATATTTAGAAAATATTTACAATTCATAGGCAGGCATCGTTGGTAGGCCAGCATAACAGCGCATGACTCCTGGAAGTATGTGGAAGGTTGCCCAGATCACTCGCCTTGTGCGATGCCTCACTTTCTCCCTCAACACATGGAGTTACCTTGTGTATCGGTGTATTGTATAGTGCATTACCACTGGGTTTATTTGTGCACTTCAAAAGCTAATTTTAATTCAAAAGCATGTCTTGTACAGGAAAAGACTCCTGGGTAGGCTAGGCTAAGCGGGGCTAAGCTAGGCTGAGATACCTAAGCTAGGCTAAGTGGTTCAATACAGTGGTTCAACATAGGGTTAGTTTTAGAACACATCTCCATTGTAACTTGAGGACTACCTGTAATTAGCTTAATAACTATTAGACCTGTTATCTTGCAATCTTACTGTGTGCACAAGAGCTCGTGAACACCTCCTGTCTCCAGTCTGCATGTGTTGCATGCTCTTTGGTCTCTGAACAAATTATTTTCATAGCACAACATATATCGTGAAAATATCATAAAATATTGCGATATAATTTTTAGTTCATATCGCCCAGCCCTACTAATAGCCAAGACATGGACTTTGGTGGATGCTTCACATAAATGCCTTTTTTTTCTATGTGTGCAGTTATTGACATGGTGAATCTTTCTAAGTGGGGATGTTTCTTTAGAAGTCTTTTTTAGAAGGGGTCTCCAGTGTCCAAACTTTGTAAGAGACCGAGGTAAACCTGTAAGCATAAAGTGATGACACACTAGTAAGGGAGCTGCTTTAATATAAATGATAACAGGCCCAAATGTGTTTTGTGGGCATTCCATAGAATTAAATGTAACTACAAACATGAAAATATGATGTTCTTTAATAACTACAGAACGCTGTGGTGCAAGAGGAATAAACCACTTCAGGGCGTGCCATTATTAGAAAATAATCAATATCTGTAACGGTATGTGCCTTTGTGTTTTAGTCACTACATATTTAATTTTAAATTGCCCTAAAA
>JAQLOM010000003.1:6887047-6903242 GCA_030068315.1 Chrysichthys thysi
CCAGAGCTGTGTGAGAGACTAGTGATGTCCTGTGGCCACAGATGTGCTGAAGTCATTCAAAGCAACGGCCTGTACACATCCTATTAATGTTTGACTGCTGTAACCTTCAGAAACTTTACTTGTGATCTTTTTTTCATGCTACAGTCATTGCTGTTCTCTAATTTGGATCAGTGCTCTTTTTCTTTATGTATGTAGCTTTTTGTTTGTGTATGTAGCACTGTTTAGCTTTGAGTGTTTCGTGTGTTTGCACATGATCTGTGCCGCTTTAAAATCCGGAATGTTTTTTGTAAAAAAAACACAAAAATCATTTTCCCCCTCAAAATTCTCAAAAGCGTTTACCTTTTTAAAAAATTTTTTTTTTGCAAGTGGTTCCTCAGACGAACCATCAATTCGTTTCGAATATACAGACCACAGAGTGTTAAAATAACCATAGTTTTATTGAAAAAGACCTGACGGTGCCAGAAAGCCATCCCGTAAATCAACGAATCCCAGTTTAACTTGTCAGCGTGCACATGAAACTGAAATATTGGCAGATTCTGGCTTATCTTGTTCTCGTGATTCACCATTACCAATTTACATTCCGTTCTATCAAATTTTCATGTATTCCCAATTGCACTGTTCACGCTAATGAGTCTATTAGAATGTGACATTCAAAAAAAGATCGACTGTACTGACTGTGTGAAATGGGGAAAAGCTGAAGGATCTGACGATTCCCAAGCCCTTTCCTAACAGTGACAGAACAATAGGAAGGGAGTTTGGGAAGGTGTCCCTACCGCAGAGCTCCATCTCCTTTCCTTCCACTCCCACACCTAGCATGGGTCACTGGCCTCTGTTATTTATGCTCTTTCACTCACTTTTTTCCCCTCCCTCCTTCTTTTCCCTCCTCTCCACCTCTCGCTGTATTTACGCTGAACATTGAGATGTGAGTGTTTGTATTGTGTGTTCAGTGTTATTGTTCCCAGATTCTAAGCTGCCGGAGTGTTGAAAGCCCTAGGCTAGTGTGTGTGTGTGTGTGTGTGTGTGTGTGTGTGTGTCTGGAGGTAAATCTGTTTGATTATAGCGTGTGTCAGCTCCTCCACGCTCTGTGACTAGATGTGACAAAGCTCTCTCATGCGGAGACCCTCTTCCCTCCCCTCACTCCTGCCCTGTTGTTTAGCCCGTTTTGACCATGCCGATATTGCAGTGATTTTGGTCTGCATACACACTTTTTTTTTTGCCAGCCCTGGTTGGCAGGGTGATCATTAGGATGACATGCAAAGTAACGTCCAGTTTCTCTGACAGGAGAAGGCCAAGCTAGCAATTATTTATGAAGTCAAAAGTATTGGGAATCACACTGCTTTTTCAGTCCAGGTTGTCAGGAGACTGGAGCATCAGGGTGACAAAAAGCCAAAACACCCACCACCTTTTAGGTTAGTGGATGAACCGCAAATCTGTGCCTGCTGTCAGAGGAAGTGTCTTTCTGTGCCCGGGTTTGGAGCACCGTTATGAAAGCGGACAGTTGGCAATTTCGACACGATCACCAGGACATATATCTGAAGTGAATGAGAGCTGTAATCATAACTAGACCTGGACCAGGTGACCAAGACCTGACTGAAAAGGGTCTCGCCATACACTTGCAAGAACTCTTTACTATAATGGATACAGCCCTATTATGTCCAAGAACATCGAGTTGCATATATAGCCTCGGATGTCATTTTTACCGTCCACCCATTTCCTTAGACGTAATGAACTTGAGATGTTGATAGAACCAAATTCATGCTGAAGGAAATGAAATATTTAACAATGGCAATTTTCCTCCCTCTGATTTGCTAAATTGTAGAGGTGTGGAAATTGGTAGGGCAATTTGGCGCGAAGGGAAAGGTCTACAGAACTGTCCAATCACACAAGCTGAAATTTAGTCTTAAGCTGCCCTCTTTTTCTTTGGAGTGGAGGCAGAGGGGCATTGAAACGGCATCAAGAGGGTGAGAGTGGTACAGTCTGAAAATGGGCAGTTGAATGTCTTACTATCACGGAACCAGGTCCTGAGGTCCACTCGATTATTTTGCTCACCAGACCTTATAACAGTCTTGTTTCAGTTATATTACAGAGTGACCTGGAGTCTGGTGATGATGCTGATGATGGGTTGGGGATGATGTAGTGTGACGTTTATGTCGACACTCTCGTCTGGTCACCATCAGGTCATTCAGAGGAAGTAACACACCCCATGTTCACATAAACAAGCAAAGAGTCACTTTAAGTTTGTCACTTACGAATGTGTCGTCACCTGTATTCACATGAGAAATGATGGATAGAGGCTAGAGTATGCAGGAGCAATTAAGGTTTTGAACAGGAAACTGAAAAAATGTTTGCCAACACATGCAATAGGACTGGTCTGAGGACGCGTTCCAGCCAGATGTTCGGATTTGTCATTTAATCACATCGTTTGCATATAATAATAAAAAAATAAATCTCGTTTCAAGTGTTGCTCATTGCTGAAATTTCAGCGCGGTGTCGCACATATCCATAGAAAACGAACAGTTGCCAGTTAGGTGCTAGCGTGAACGTAGAGCAAGGGTGCGCTTATACATGTGTGATGTGTTTATCGGTGCTAAGGCTGCCGAAGTCAGCAGCATAGAACGGTATAATTCTGCTCCCAGAGTTTGTGCACTGTCTTGCCATGCACTGAAACCGTCCATGGCAAAGGGTAGGCTCTACGCTAAGAGGATTACTAACTTGAAAAAGGTAGCCGTCATTTAATTGAAGGCTTACCAGCTGCTGCAAAAAAGGCAAGCAGTCAAAGTGAAGGTATAGCCCAGCCCAGAAGATCCTGAAGAGAACACATTTGCCAAAGTCTGTGTGTTTCTTCTCCGCTCATCTCGTACGCCTCTTACTCTCTCTCTCCCCCTCAGAGACGAATGTCATGCTTTATCACCGAGCGCCAGCCTCTTAAAGACGTTTACACGTTTCTGAATTTTAATCCCTTCTGCTGGTAAAAAGGTGCCTTCAGCTGGTATTATTCAAATGCTGTGATCTCGGCTGCTTCCATTGAACGCGCTTCGTACGAGACCTGGAGTTTAGAGGAGTAACCATCTTTCTGTACAACGTTTCCATTCTGATTATTCCCATGTTGTATTGTAGCATGCTTCCAAGCCAGGGGAAAAGGTGCTTTAGTCTCTTGAGCAGGTGCTATATTGTTTATTCTTGCTCCTGTGAGCAATTTGGGGCGTTATATGATTCCTGCAATGCCCTCTCTTTCTCAAGGAACTGTCACTATGAAAAGTGGGTGTGGAAGTAAAATATAATAACTGTACAACGAATTTGCCGGATAGGTTCCTCCCGCACGGCATGGGAGCACTGAGCAAAAAGACCCATGTACAAAGACAAATGCTCTGGCAGAGGCAGCCAGGCCCATTGTGTCCCTGTGTAGATATTAGCCACGTATCACAGTGAACGACTCCCAGAGCAGGCTGCTAGCGCAGGGACACAATGGTTGCACTGCAGGTAACTGATGACCTAATCTGCCCCTCTCAACCGGAACTCAGGCTCCTGAATCAGACACGGCTGATACACAACAAGAAGGGACAGCCAAACAGGCTCCATTATCTGCCAAGCAGAGCACAGGGAAACATTCCCGTGGCACCCGTTTGTGAGACTTTAGGTTTAAGACCTGCATCATGTCGCCACTATTCTGTATATTACTGCATGCATCCTGACATCATGGAAAAATTGAACAAGTTTAAACCAATTCACTGGGGTTTGATTTTGTTTGATTGATTAGCGTATCTTCTAATATTGCTATCGATCTAATATTGTTATTGATGGATCCATGTGAGGCTAAATGCAATGCAACGCAATGCCATCCCTCCTTCGCTTCCATCTCCTTTTGCTTTCGTCATGTGACATCACTTGAGATTATTAATCTACATTGTAATTAGAATCATTTTTGCGATTTGCCTTTTACACACCAAGTTCATTCATTCATCCATTCACTCACTTTGTAACAGCTTTATCCTGGTCAGGGGTCATGCAACTGTAATCAGTTGAACAGGAAAGAGTTTATATTTAAACTTCAGTCCATCTGGTGCTACACAACTGGACCTTTGGACCAAAGATTCTAAAGCGGAGCAAGATGGATTACTTTTTACGCAACAGGCAGAAGTACCACCGTGGACGCTATTTTGATAAGCCCACCGTAACATTCCTTATCTGTTTCTGCATACGGCTAGCGCCACCTCTTGGAAAACATACGCTAAACTGGCCAAAGTTATTCAAGCAGTCATGAGGAGGTTAATTGTTGTCAGTACTATCTGAGATCACAAATGGATGTCTGAAGTCAAACGCAATCCACGATGTTAATCAATATCCAAGGCTTAAATCAGATGGGGCGAATTTTGCAGTGTAGCTGCGTGTAGTTGAACTCACCTCAATTGGGCTCCAATTATTGAGAAAAAAATCAAACAATCCGCTCAAATAATCTATTGCTGTCATCTTAACACGGGATGTCATAATTTCTCATAATACAAACAAGGCTAATACATCAAAACAAGAAACAACAAGACCATTTCAGAAAAATGCCGCAAGTTTCCCACGGTATCTGTCCTCTGTGACGACAGGCCAGCTTACCAAAATGGCACCCATAGTGTGGAACTTCCGTACTTCCTAAGTATCAACGTATTTTCCGGCCAGTAATCCATCTTGCATGTGGCGCTTTAGAATCTTTGCTTTGGACCATATAACACATGGCTGTAGATCTGGGTTAGGTATACAGTAATTGCACTATCCAGTGTCACCAAAATAAGGATGGGTTCCCTTTAGAGTCTGGTTCTTCTCAAGGTTCCTTCCTCTTGTCATCTCAGGGAGTTTCACCATCACCACAGGCCAGTGGCGGACTGTGCATTTCACACCCCGGCCTTCAGTAGTGCTCCGTCTGAATCAGGGTTTAAATTGGTGCCGGAGCCTTCCGGAGCTCAGCTCCACCTCCTCACCTCAGCAGTAGAGTCCACAGGAGCTGAGCTCCCCCTCCTTCAGTATTGACCACCCCCCCCCCCCCCAGACACACACACACACCATCACCCCTGCGCGCTCTTCCATTGCAACACTTTAACACCAGATACTTTTTAGTCCAACAGAGAAGGCCTTGCAGGCCCTGACGGTCCGCCACTGCCACAGGCTATACTTATAGATACGTTTCTAAGTTATTAAGCTTTTAATTGGACTTTATATACTGTGAAGCTGCTTTGTGACAATGTTCACTGTTAAAAGTGCTATACAAATAAAATTGAATTGAACTGACTGAATGATGGATCTGGAACCTACCCCTGGATCACTGGGCATGGATACACACTGAACGGGATGCACACACGGATGTGCAGACTCGTTTCCCCCCCAGGAGCTATTTAAATACCTGACTACCTTCAAGCGCAACCTGAAGACCCACCTGTACCTCTCCCCTGCTTCCCTGTCCACTGTGTAATCCCATTGTAACCCAGGCTTCATTCTGTCCACCCTGGTCATGATGTATTCAGGTTAGCTACTAGGGTTTTGTTCTCCTTTTAGTTAGACCTGTGGTGTTGTGTATTTACATCTGCGCTCATTTATGATTAGCTCTGTTTTCACTGCTGTTTGCTGATTGGTCCTTCTACAGAATACTGCACTAGGTGTTATTCTGGCTCTTATTCACTTGGCATGTGAACTTTTTTGCCTAGAGGTTCTACTATTCTTGAACCTGACTTGAACTTGTTGTATGTCGCTCTGGATAAGAGCATCTGCTAAATACCTGTAATGTAATGTAATGTAATGTAGATCAGTAGAACAGTTTACCTACAGGCATGTTTTTGGGAGATGGAAGGAAACTGGAGAACCTGAAGGAAACCCTCACGGGCATGAGGAGAACATGTGAGTCTCTATGGAGACACTAAGTGGAGATCAGGGTCAAATCAGGGACCGTAGGGCTGCGAGGTGGCAATGGTACCCTGTGCACCACGGTACCTACTACACGCCAAACACCAAAAAAAGTAACTCAGTGGTTCAGTAAATATGACAAACGTCGATGTTTTTTTTATACACACAAAAAACCCCAAATTATTAGAATTATGTAAATGCTTTCATGTATTTATTCAGCCCAAACAAAAAAAAGGTATATTTTACTTACTTTTCAGGGTTAAATCTTATGTTATTTCGCAAGAGCTCACAAAACTAGAAAAAAAGATTTTTTTCAGTTTACTTGAACTGATTGTATGCTGCATGTGGGAGCACGGTTTTTGGATTTGATTTGCATGTGTTCACAGCACTTTAATCTGATTCACTTGTGAATGTTATGGATGGGTTGTTTCCAATATTTCCTGTTTTGTATTGGCTTTAAGGCTTAAGGATATTGTATTATGAAACATCAAGATCAAGGGTTGGTAAAGTTTTCATGGTTCACCCTCTTTGTGTTTCTCAGTCAAGTGTATGGTGTATGGTGTGTGCAGCACAAGTGTTTAAGGCCATAGGACGTGTTTATAAAAGTGTGGAAAGGTTAATAAGAGAGTGGAAATGGTTTATAAAGCCTTAATATATATATATATAAAAAATAGATGTGATGGCACTACTCCACAGATTTCACCTTTCGCGGGGGGCGCCGGAACGTGACCCCCACGATAGGCGGGGGTTCACTGTACTTACATTCACACACTCTTGCTTTTTCTGTGCTAAATAATAAGGCCGATCCTCCATTTTTTCAATATTTGGGTTCTCAAAGTTGTTATTCAGCACCAGCAAATAACACATTTGTCTTCTGGGACTTGTTTCCTGGTTCATGCTGTCACTTGTTAAAAAAAAAAAAATGCAGAAAGTGCTCTCTAGAGGTTTGTCTGTTCTGGGCTACCGTAGCATAGTGACATGGTGTATATATAAAGGGTTCATTCTAAGGTTATGAAAACAATGATTTGCAGTTACAGGTAATTATACACTAATGAAAACATACTTAAGATTGTAGTATTCGATTTCCCAAAATCCTACATAGAGGACCTTTAACTCGTCTTTGTGCGTGTTGTCAGGCTGGTGTATGAGTATATACTCACTGGCATGCTACTTTTGATTGGAACCAGTAAAAGTATCAGTGATGATTAAGCGGTAATGATGATGTTTATATCATGTGTATTTATTCCAGTGTTGAGATTTATGTTACTCAAGTTTGAGTAAAACTACATGTACTTGTATTATGTTTATAAGCATAATCATTATGCTTATAAAAAGTATTATTTCTTATGATATGTTGAGTTAAATTTACTTGCCAAACCAATGAACATTCTACCTTAGTAGGCTGGCTAGCACACAAACTTGTTCCTATAGGTGTACATCCTTAGCTTTAGCGAATATGAGAAGAATTTCCTTCTCATTGTTCGTGTTTTTTTTTTTTTTTTAAAAATTGCAATTAATGACCGATAATCCAATACAATACATAAAAATGTAAGCATATATTTAAAAAAAACCAGAAACAAATTCAAACAGGATTCCTAAAGCGTATTGCAATGTTTTATGATGATATAAAACTATCGTAATTCCAGTTTCAGATTAAAGACCAGCGACTGATTTGCTTTGTTCCGTATAAACAAAAGTACACTCTAAGATGAGCTACAGTTTGGATGATTAATTGAAACTTTCCATGACGTTTCACACCAACCCCGACTCTCGATACCAATACTGCTAATATAACCCTCTGTGGAATATTACTGAATTATATCACTATCATATTTGCACTCCAAAGGTGAAGGTTGTAATTATGTTTTCATTGATTTTTGCAGGCAGGAATCATATGTTATTGTACGTGTGTGTGGGAGTGTTTTCATATCTTGGTGGGAACCCAATGTCCCTAGAAGTATAGGAATATCTAGCAATTTTGTGGGGACGTTGCCGATTTAGGGGGAAAAAAACTACAGCTTTTAGTTAAAAAACTAAGAGCCAAAAGGGTTTCTTATTGGTTATTGGGGTTTAGATGAGGGTTAGGTTTAACTGATAATTATGATGATGGACGATCCTCACAGGGACAACATGACAACTGTGTCTGTATGTGTGCGTACGAGGATTCTAAATTATTATTATTATTATTATTATTATTATTATTATTATTATTATTGTTGTTGTTGTTGTTGTGTTGTTGTTGTTGTTGTTGTTATTGTTTTTTTTTGTAGTTCTTCCATGTACCCCTCATGCTCTCATGTGAATCTGGATGGGTGACAGCAGCGGTTCATTTTCTCCTCTAATGCTGGGATTACTGGCTTTTGCCTTCATTTGATTAGACACACCAAGGCCTTGATTGTGAAAAGGCCGATTTGTTTTGTGGCCCTCAAAGGTAATCGTCGGCATCATTGTGTCCCTCCTTCTGTAATTTGTGAGGTATTCCTGCCATACATGGAAAAAGACTTTGCCTTCAATTGCCTCGCTTCTCCCTCCCCTCACTACTCCCTCTCCCTTCCCTCTCTCTCTCGCTCTCTCTCTCTCTCTCTCTGAATTAAATCCTATTAAATTAGCCTTCGCTCTCCCATGCAGTTGTTTTTGTTTTGCGCATGTAAAGTAGCTGGCTGCGTGAGTGAAAAGTGGATTATGTCTTTTTTTGCACTCCCTCGCTCGTTCATTGCCAGTCAGCGGCGAGCGTGCGTGCTGACAAATAGCAAATGACAAAACGGTTCATGGCAAACCTCCTCACATTAGGCTGAATTGTAAACTCTAAATTGCTAGCTGGCTATGGTGTTAAGCTAAGGCTGGCCCGGCCTAATGAAAATTACAGTGGTGATGCTGTAGCGCCGTCAAATCAAGCTAAACAGGCTAGGCCAAAATGCAACAGGGATCCTCGCGCATTTTAAGCTCAATTGCCGATCCTTGTGCTTGGCAGAAAGCGGCTTCGTTAGCATGCACATTTTTTCTTCCTCCAAATGGGATGGTAGGGGAAGGATAGCAGGATATCATCTCCAGGTCTTCGTCATCATTTATAATTATAATCACATCAGCTTTTACTTTTCCCTCACATGCCCATGAGTTTGCAATCACAGTGATGATGCATTCTGACCTATCATGTTCTCTCTCTCTCTCTCTCTCATTCACACACACACACACACACACACACACACACACACACATACATACACACACACACAAAGATAGAAGGATAGATGGATAGATTGATAGATAGATGAAATAAAAAATTAAAAAATATAGATAAAAATATAGATAAAAGTTTGCTTTGGTGAATAACTGAGTTAGGGGCGGCACGGTGTAGTGGTTAACACTGTCGCCTCACAGCAAGAAGGGCCTGAGTTTAATCCCCGGGGTCAACATGGGTGCCTTTCTGTGTGGAGTTTGCATGTTCTCCCCGTGTCCGTGTGGATTTCCTTCCGCAGTCCAAACACACGCACAGAGGGGATTAGGCTGATTGGCTACTCTAAATTGGCCGTAGGTGTGAATGTGAGTGTGAATGATTGTTTGTCTCTGTGTGTTGGCCTTGTGGTGGATTGGTGACCTGCCCAGGTGTACCCCACCTCTCACCTGAAGTCAGCTGGGATTGGCTCCAGCTTCCCCCCCATGACCCTGAACAGGATTAAGTGGTAGAAGTTGAGTGAGTGGGATTAATAAGTAAGGGAGTTAGCCATGATGTTGGGAAATCTAAGTGCTGTTCAGTTAAAAAGGGTGTATCCCAACTGTTCAGCTTCTCCCTGTTGGTAGCATATGCATGAAAAATTGAAGCAAATCATGTTATGAAGGGGGAAAAAACCCAGAAGCAGATTCTTCAATCTTCAAAAATGAAAAGTGCCCCAGTTAACAAGCTAGCGTTATGGTAAAAATGTTCATGTGGAACATCATCTGTGGTTTTACAATATATTCAGAACTGTTCTGCTGAGTGACAATGCTACCTGGTTATCACATTTAAATATACATATACGATGCTAAGGTGTAAGCGCTAAAGTAATGTTAGCGTTAGGCTTTTCCCAGCGGTACCCTAAAGTCGAGCATCCTGAAAATAGAGTCTCTGATTTCGGATGTATCATTTTTTTTTTTCCCTGATTCATTTTTCTAATCTAAAGTCATTTGTTCATAACTGCAGACGTGTATAATTGAGCGCTTATATCAAATTTTCGCAGAGTAGCTTGTTCCAGTTTTCTTGTTACGGCTAATGAATGAAAAGTGTCACATTACACAAAATTATTTCTGCTACAATCTGAATTAGGCCAAATAAGACAATGGGTTTTTTGAAGCTCTTTTGGGGGTCTTTGTTATACCACCCCCTGTATTTACAGTGGCTAATTTGAGCACCGTGTGTTTGCCAATAAGGAATCCTCCTCTGTTAGGCACCCAATTTTCTGCCCTGGTTGCACAGTTAGCGCTCTTATTAGGATGGGTCTCTCTGCGATCGCTTTCCAATCTCCTGGTTGGCGGGGTGCCGCGTCAGGCTAATTTAAGGGAATTATTTTGATTGTTTCCATAACGCTGATCAGATTATCACCCAGCGGGACCCACTTGCCCCGGCCCACTAGCTTTAGTCTTACATCCATCCATTCTTTCTTTCTGCTTTCTTTCTTTCTTTTTTCCTGCCTCGCTCAGAGCAGACGGATCATTTTTAGGTGAGAAGGATTAGTAATACATATCCAAAACCTGTTTGTGGTAACCCTTTCTATGAAGTCCATATACCGGTACGTAAATAATTATGTCTCTGCTTAATGTACTATAAATAATTCCCTAATAACTTATTATCATGTTGTAACAAAAATGTCACTATCGATTATAATGCCGCACAGTGTTCTGCACAAACCTTAGAGTTAATTAAGAACTTAATTGTAAAGCAACCGTAATATTTATTAACGATCATAAGAAAATTATTCCAAGCAAAAATAGCAAGACGTACAAGTAGCAGTGAGCTTCCTGTTCCTTCAGGGTTAAGAAGACGATACGTATTTGTGTCTTTGGGAACAAAACATTGGTTTGTTTTTTTGTGATGGGTTTATGAATGTGAATAAATTCAAAAGTATCATTGCACCACATGGCATTATACTGAAGAGCAACATTTGCGATGCCACACAAGATGATTTTAAATTACCAAGACATCATTTCTGATGACTTCTTAAAGCCGTATGGGACATTACTAATGTTTATAGACATGCTTACGAGGAATGGTTTCATATTTATCAAGAATCCTGCTGATTTATGAATAACCATGCCTTCTAAATAAGTCTAAAATCACACTTATAATTATCAACAAGTATGAAATCGCTTAAAATGCCATCAGACAGTCTGAAACAGTTCAAATGTCATCTTCCAACAATGACAAGGACACACATGCTAACGTTATGTAGCCGGCTTGTCATCTTTTCAAAAAGCACCCATGTTTGTAATTATTTATTTATTTTTATTTCGGTGGTGTGCCATTTATTATTTCGACGTTCATTTTCAAACGCCAGCGACGACCGTAATATCTGTATAAAATGTCATTTTGTAATTAACTTGGAATAGAATGATTCCATGCTACATGAGGGAAAATAAAGTTACCACTGTCGTACAACTTATAATGAGGAATAATTTAACACCTCATTATTCACTTCACTTGAAGCACTCAGTGAAGTTTGTAATCTTTTAGTAATTGTTAATAAATATTACAGTTGCACAGTGGGGAAATGGGAAAGGAATTGATCTCGGTGCATTTGTGGCAGAAAAGCAGCTCAGAATGCACAACAACATGTCCTACCATGAGACTGATGGCCACGGCACCAGGTTCCACCCCTGTCCACCAAGAACAGGAATCTGAGCCGTTCTCGGGCAATCTGCTGTACATTCTGAGATGCTTTTCTGCTCACCACGGCTGTTAAGAGTGCTTATATGAGTTCTCGTAGCCTTCGTAACTGTTTGTTGACTGTATGAGAAGTACGGGAGCGTCATAAAGCATTACTGGAGTTTCTAATTGCTCGCTCACAAGGATTCATTACCTACTTACAAAAGAAATATAAGCACAGATTACATTACATTACATTACGATCATTCACCAGACACCCTTACCCAGAGTGACCTACATTATTATGTTATTTATACAACTGAGCATTTTGAGGTTAAGGGCCTTGCTCAAGGGCCAACAGTGGCAGCGCTTGGATTTGAACTCCCAACCTTCCGATCAGTATTCCAACATCTTAACCCCCTGAGCTACCCCCTGCTAGGTTTGCTGATTTAGTATGAATGTTGGCTTCGTAGAAAGTGTCATGTTTTTGTCAGCATTTGTTTGTTTCATTTCATTTTTTCACCTTTTAGAAATGATCTCCTAGAGCTTTCGAAATATCTAATTAGACTGAAGGTCTTTGTGTATTTCATTTTTCTCTCTCTATCTTCCTTTCTCCGGACCAGGATGCAAAGCAGTCATCACTAGACGGGAGAGGCGAGAGAGTCAGTCATATCGATCGGGTGTCGATCACCAGCCTGGCTCCTCTCTATAACTGTCATAACAGCTGCTCTGAGTGTTTGTTCAGGGAGCCTCGTGTCCCTGCCAGACCTACAGCACAGTCCAAGAGTCATTTCAGAGGTCATTTGAACAAGCTAAAAGGATGCCGTCTAACTACCTGATGGACACGCACCTTCGTTTGAACGCAAATTAGCTCGATGTTTGAACAGCCAGAATGTTTGTATCCTCGTTTACCTGTGAGGTATCTATTCGTACGAGATACCTGGCGACCATGTTGGAAATTAATTAAACATTTTATGCATTTTTCCCCCCTTCTCCACTCAATTATTTGCATTTCAGAAGACAGTCTGGATATAATTTTATATCTACCAGGTATCAGTGTCTGGAATCTAGTCTAATCAAGTTTTGCCTCCTGGATACAGATTTCATTAAGAAGAAATCCAAAAATTCAAACTGTGAGCACCATATTTTTCACTGGCTTTTTTTTTTAAAACCTATGGATTTAGGTAGCTGCTTTTTCAAAGCGATGTAGTCGAAGGCCATGGGGTTGATGGTCTTCATGGAAAGACTACGCTTGGGTCGATTAAACAGAAAATGCAAAATGACGTCATGTTCTCGCTCTGCTCGTTCTCGAGACCGCACTGCCCGAGGCGTTCTGGTGGCTCTCTGTGAGTTTGACTGATCTGACGGTTTGATCAATGCTAGCTTTTCTGTCCTCTATGGCCCCAGCTTGTTCCTCCAGAATGGCCTAACTCATTACAGTAATGAACTTTATAATTACTTTGCCTCGCTGAGAAGAACGAGTCTCATTTAATAAGATGCGATTGCCCTTTATTTCATTTACTTAGCCCCGATGCTTAACTTGTGGCCATTTTCCATCTCAATAAACTCCTTATCCTTCAAGAAGTCAATATCTCTCCATTATCACACACAGCAGGTAGACTGAGGCATCATCCTGCACCTAAAGTTTAACACATGCGTTTTAGGAGCTGAATCATGCTTGTCATTAGCTCAAACTTTTTAGCTGAACTTTGCTAGGTAAAGTTGAATCCAGTGATTTTTTTTTTTTTTCACCAGTTGCTTGAACAAATAACTTTGGTTGCTTTGTGTGGTGATGTGGCTTCGTCCGAAGGGCTAATCTGAAACATCCAAATCTTAACAATATACAACAACACAACAGCATCTGAGCTGAATAAATCATAGACTTCATTTTTCTAAATTAATTCCTCTTCCCCCCTCAAGTTGTGCTATATCATAGACCTTCCTTTTCTTTTTATACAGGTGTATTAATTATGTAAGTGGTTAGATTAAACCATATCTATATCACATTGCTATTTTGGAGAGAGCGAAACCACTACTTTCAGGCTTGCTACCATCTTTAATAATGAAAAGAGTAAAAAAAAACCACACTACTTTTATCCATATAATCATTGAAATGATGAAGCTTTTGTGTCATAGCGATTTTAACATTCACGGAAGGAGTCTCCAGTTTCAGTATTTTTTAACAGTCGCCGTTCCTTTTAAGTTTTCAGCCACAGGACATTGTAAGAACGAAGCATGGTGCGTTTTGCAGTTTCTTGGTAACAAGCTGCATTTTTCTTCGTCGTATTAACGTCAAACGGAAAAGAGGAAACTGCACTTTTTTTTTCCTCTTTCCATCATCTCTCGCCGACAATGAGGCCCCATATGTCTCTTCGAGACATCTGGAGATTTCAGAGGTCTCATTTCTAGGCCAGATGGTGACCAATCCTTTC
Source organism: Chrysichthys thysi (assembly GCA_030068315.1). NCBI lineage: Eukaryota > Metazoa > Chordata > Actinopteri > Siluriformes > Claroteidae > Chrysichthys > Chrysichthys thysi. The sequence continues at coordinate 6,901,196 of JAQLOM010000003.1, forward strand.
CTGGCTGCACTACGGGCAATTTACGCCAGCCAATTCACCTAACATGCATGTCTTTGGGCTGTGGGGGAAACCGGAGTATCCGGAGGAAACCCACATGGACACGGGGAGAACACACAAACTCCACACAGAAAGGCACCCGTGCCGAACCCGGGGCTCGAACCCAGGACCAAACTGCACTTTATAGCTATTATAATACCAGTAAAAATAGAAACTACTTAGTTTTGAATGGATGAAACACATGATAACTCATTCTTTAATAAATAATATTTGTACCTGTTGTCCGAAAAGGAATAAAACACTTAAGATGAGCTGGTGTTGAAAACGATCAACTTCAGGGTCTTAATAGTTAATCCACTTTACGTCTGACTGCATCACACCACCCTGATGTTGATCATTTCTTATAACAGCATGTCCTGAAGTGTACTATTCCTTACATAACATACACATATCCTTATATGACCATGGGAGGTGCCGTTTTAATTTCGTTGTATTTATATAATGACTATAAATGTATACTAGACCATATTTTACTGCACGTGTTAAAGATAATAACTCACTGCTTATGTATAAAGTAACCCAAAATGATTTGATTACAATGTTTTGAGCATTCATGGGCCACCAGAATGTTTTCCCGGATACATATGAATCGGCTGTAAATTTACCCAGCCTTTAAATTGCATGTCAAAACCATCCATTACACCACTTGTATGTATTTTTTGTGCTTGATTTGGTAATATTGCATTTCATTAGTGCTAACAGACAAATATAAAACCATATGATTACGCCCAGCACTTATATAGAGATATCCCATTTGCTCCAAATCCGTCATTGGGTATGCGGGATGATATATAATTTCCAGCTGGAAGCAGCAAAAGCAATGTGGATGAGTTTTTTTTTTTTTTTGGTAACGGGGTCTCCATAGACAGGAAAGTGGCTGAAGCGAGGAGTCGGGGGGTGAAAGAGAAATTCATTTTCTCCCTATTTAGAGTTGCCAGGCAGCATTAAATAAGGATCCGGTTGCACTGCATTGTATTCGGCCTCCTTAATTAACACTTACCACTGTAGCTATAAGGCAAGCTCATTCTTGCCTCTGAATAATAGAACCATTACAGTTGTGAATTTATGGACAATGATTCCTTTTCCAGTCAAAAAATGGAAAGTCTCCCTTTTTTTTTCTTTAACCCTCTTTCCTTGCAGCCCTGTGTCCAACAGAGAGAGCGCAGGATGAAGGCTTGGCACTGAGAGTAGAGCTGTGCAGCTTCGGATCAGTCATGTGCCCTGATTCAGAATGAGTTACGGCTTATCAGCTGGAGGTCTCTACAGGTCCCTGTGTAAGTCTCTTGTGGAAAAGACAGGTTTGTTCGAAGTGTATTGAATGTTTAATGCTGTAGGGTGATGATATTAACCATTAACATTTCAAAAAGGTGCAAAAAAACCCCAAAACAAACAAAAAACCCAACAATTCTCGTTTTTTGTGTCGTCAAAAGTAAATAGACACCATAATTTTTGAAAATTCATTTCTCGAAAAACTTTCTTCTAGCTGCTCGGCCATAGTAGCCAAGTTGATGGAGATACCTCACTGTAGTACTGCGACTCATTTGGAGTTGCTCTGAAACGTCAGCGTCCTTGCGACGGGGATTTATTTGAACAATTCGCTTGACAGTCTGAAGACCCCTGTCAGACGGCCTGGGTTGCCCTGAGTGGGATGCTTTTGATTCCTTTCCTTTGCTTTTGAATTGTACAATCACTCTGTCGACTGTGACAAGAGGAATCCCAAGGTTTTGGGCCATCATACGCTGGTTAAATCCACCTTCAGGCCGACCCACAGTACACCCTCTTTGAAAATCACGCGACTCTTTTGCTAATGGTGTTCGCCACATGGCTAGTTACTCTAAACACTTAATATACTGTAATCTGAAATGAAAAGTAATAATAATATCCTCCTGAGACCCAATGTACTCCAGAGATTATCCCCCAAACTGCATCATTTCTCCTGTATTTCCTTGTACGATCCTCATATGATGACCATTGGGTATTACTCTTTTGC
>JAQLOM010000003.1:6992540-7006500 GCA_030068315.1 Chrysichthys thysi
GTGTGTGTGTGTGTGTGTGTGTGTGTGTGTGTGTGTGTGTGTGTGTGTGTGTGTGTGTGTGTGTGTGATGAATGCTTGTGGGTGTACAACAGTGCAAGGTCTCCTCTGCAGTTACAAGCTCACATTATGGGCCTGCTTATTATACACAAGGGAGAATCAAAAATTAAGGCAAAATACATTTAGCAGCTCTAATAGAAGTAACTGTGAGAAACTGAACATATCACTTTTCCACATTGTTTCATTCAACCAGCTTGTATTCCTGCGGAGAAGAAGTTGCTTTTGGCTGCTCCCAAAGCCAGGTGAGCCCCGCTTCCTTTACTTCATCATCAGAGGTGAACCTGTGACCGTGCAGCGCCTCCTTCAGTGGAATGAAGATAATGATAATGGCTTGGCACCAGATCCGGGCTGTAAGGAAGACGTGGAAGACGTCAGAACCCGAGCCATTGCGCTGTCTCTACTGTCTCTGCTGCTGTACGAGGACGTGCATTGTCATGGCGCAGCGAGACTGTTTTGGACACCATTCGTCTTCTTTTGCTGCAAATTGCAGGTTTAAGTTCATTTCGCAGCAATGCACAGTAATTTGTACTGTTCACTGTTTGCCCATACGCTTGGAAACATGCCTGAATACATCCCCTTCATGTCCCAAAAGAATGTTAACATGATTTTCTTGAGGGAGGGCTGATTTTTGAATTTCTTCTTTGCTGGAGAAGATGTCTGTCTTCACTCCATGCTTAACACGTAATTTAAAAATTGTCTTTACTTTTGGATCCTTCCTCATATATGGAGCAAATTTCAGAAATCCTTTGACGATCTTCAATCTAATGAGAAATAAACTCACTCACTTACAGGTACTCATCTTCTGCCGCTTAATCCTGTTCAGGGTCAAGGGGGAAGCTGGAGCCAATCCTGGCTGACTTCGGGCAGGAGGCGGGGTACAACCTGGACAGGTCGCCAATCCAACGTAAGGTCTGAAAAATAAACTATAGCCAGGTTTCCATTGCAGGTTTGTGCAAAATAGGAGCTATATTAAAAAAAACAGAATTGCGAATAGCCTGTGTTTTCACTGAATGATGTTTTGTGACTAAAGCTGGGTTTCCTTATCTCACAAGAGCCCTTTGTTTATAAAGGTAGTATTGGTGCTTCGTGTCAAATCATGTGACCTAAATGTGAAAAAATGCGTTTCCATTTCAGTTTGGTGAAATATTGCCTTATTCAACGATCTAGAACAACCACCTCATGTGAGTGTAAAAGATGCTTGAGAGGTTTTTTTTTTTTTTTTTTTAATTCATGTTTCCTTTACAATTTCAAATTGCTCATTAAGCAGGTCAATGGATCTCTGGCCTATATTGTATGTTTAATAGTAGCAGAGATGGTTTTATATACACGTGATATACAGTACTCAATAGAGATACTCAAAGAAAGAATACAGACCATGATTTGACCAAACTCAAGAACCTTTGCTTAAAATTAGCTGGACATGTATAATAATAGAGATGCCATAATATTTCCTTTACTCATTTGAAAGACCAATATAATTTGAGATATTGTATAATAACCAGGTTTAATTTTTAGTTAGTTTTGTTTCTGGGTGTTCTTTATTTCTATTTAGACATTTTCCACTTGACTGCTCTCCATTTTAATTTGATTTTTTTTTTTTTGCATTGTTTACCACTGTGCATGCGACAATTCAATCACGCACACATTGACACACACACACACACAAAAACTGAAGACGGAAACAGCATCAAAATTCTCTATTTCTCTCAATCACTCTCGGGTTAGGCTTCGTGCATAATATCTAAACATTATTCTCTAGGATGGAAATAAATGACTGGGTAATGGGAGCTCACCAGGGTGACAGGAAACCTCATTCATTTTGCGGTACAGTAGTAGAGCACAGATAAAATGAGGCCTAGGCTGAATGCTTTCCCCAAATTAGCTGTTTCAACCAAACCCCCGCTCCTGCGTGATTCCAGCTCAATGGCAACAAAATTGGCACTGTGTGTGGCTCCACGTTCAGGCCAGTACGACAGGCCCAGTGCCGCTCGCCACACCGTGCTTCCTCTCACTACTAATCAGCGCACTCTTAAAGCACATGCATGCATTTGTGACCACCTGCAGTGGCTCTTCTCTCCTAATGTCCACAAGTGAAATAACCAAACACGGCAGGGTAAAAGAACACATTAAACGCATGCATGAGGAGAAACTGCACACAGTTTTTATACATATTCAAAATATAAACATGACGTGTGTCTATATAGACCAAATGTCTGGTTCGACATTCTTATCCATCAGAGTAAACACTGCCACAGTGTGGTGACCTTGAGTACCGCAAAGAGATTAAGCTTGAACTTCAGGCGAAGTGATCTCGAAGAAATCCTACGACCTGCCCAAGTTGTACTTTTATTTTACTTTCTTTTCTGGCGCTCTGTTAGTGGATCGTACTCGAGGCCCCACTAAAGCCAAAAACTATCCAAGCAGAACTTACACCATTCATTATTCTGGCCTCTCCCTCCCCTGTGTTCATTAATTATGTTTCACAGATTTTCCCAGCCCAGTCTTCCTCATAATAGGGTCTCTAAAAACCAGGGGATTCCAACCTGATTCATTATTTCCAGCTTTTGTTTTTAATTAACTGCATGGCTACTCCATGTTTGGGGGACTGTAAGAGGGAGTTGAGGTGTTAAGTGTGGATTTTACACTGCGAGGGATTTCTTGGATTTCTTAGAATGAAGTAAATGAACACTGGTGACAAACTTGTGATTCCAGAAAGATGAATGAATTACGCCATGTTTAGAATTGCAATCATTATACCTGCAGCTATACCCTCACTGCATACTTTAATAGTACCGTCTGTACCCCTGCTCATTCATACCGATCACTGAATCTGGTCAGGGGCACATTAGAATTATTTTGCTCATCTTCAACTGTCCAGTTTCAGTGAGCCTGTGTCTAATGAAGCCTCAGATAGCTCTTCTTTGTTGACAGAAGAGGAACCTAATGTGGTCTTCAACTGTTGTTGAAGGTTCTATCCACATCAAGGTTTGGCATATTGGGAATTCTGAGTTGCTTTTCTTTTCACCAGGGATGTAAAGAGTGGTACCATAGTCTTCCTGGCAGTTTGAACCAGTCTGACCTTTCTCTGGTGATGCTGGCATCTCTCATCAACAAACTGTTTCCACGAGCAAAACTACTGCTCACTATATGGGGTGTTTCCCCCACTTTTCACACCATTCTCTAGAAACATCAAATACAGAGCACGGTGTTGTAGTGGCTAGCACTGTCACCTCACATCAAGAAGGTCCTGGGTTCGATCCCCAGGGTGGACCTGGGGGCTTTTCTGTGTGGAGTTTGCATGTTCTCCCCATGTCCATGTGGGTTTCCTCCAGGTGCTCTGGTTTCCTCTACAAGTACAAAGACATGGACAGAGGGGATTAGGCTAATTGGTTACTCCAAACTGCCCAAAGGTCTGAATGGAAGTGGGAATGATTGTCTGTCTCCGTGTGTTGGCCCTGTAGTGGATTGGCGACCTGCCCAAGGTGTACCCTGCCTTTCGCCCAAAGTCAGCCGGGATTGGCTCCAGCTTCAACCTGCAACCCTGAACAGGATTAAGTGGCAGAAGATGAGTGAGTGAGTGAGTGTGTGAGTGAGTGAGTGAGTGAGTGAGTGCAGTAAAAAGGTTCATCTTGTTCGTTTTCTTCAGAGACATCATCCTGTCTAAAGTCTGAAGTCCATGATGATAAGTGATAATTCAACATCATCCTTATGGCAAAGCCAAAATTTGGTCTACAGTATATGATGGCTCAACAATCCTACTGGTGTAAACGCATTTTTTTTACACAGCCATGCATGCATAACTACTAACATGCAGCACACCCAAGAAACTTTTCCTACATACAGGTACCAACACAAAGACAAAGGCACGCACCCACCCACCCACATGCACCACTCAATTTTGTCTGTAATCTGTCATCTCGCCTCTAGTTTTAATTCCTGTTAACTGCATGGTTGCGTACCACTGCTTCATTCATTTTAATGGAATTGAATAACAGTGCCGCTTGGCTGCACCCGCACAAGGCTGCTTTAATTGGAATGAATGCTTAAAAAAGTGAAAAAAAATCATGCTGCTGGTTTTCCAGGGAAAGAACTGCATTTGTCTTAGGTGACTTCGGCAGGATGCAGAAGACCTGCAGGTGTATTTTGGGGGAATCACCACAATCAACCCTGATGCATTGACTTTAAAAGTTTTTGAAAGTTTTTTTTTTTTTTTTTTTCAGGATCAGGAAACTGCTTCAGAAAGCTCTGTGAAATCTACAATATATTTGTAGTAATAAAAATATTAGAAAAAAAAACCAACCAACAACACATTTATCACACAAAATCTCTCGGAAACATCACTTTTCATCATTTCTCTAAACATCACATCCTTATAAGAAATTGTGAAATAACAGTAACAAAAAACAACCAAGTTGTGCTCTGGTTTGAATTCATTAACAGTGACGTCTGATAAGTAAACATTCCCTTTAATCCACGTTTTCCCTTTGCTGCAGTAACATGGCAAAATAAAACCTGAAGTTATTTTCTCATTATATTTACATTTCAATATTCATATTCGAAGAAACCTTTCAAAGAAACATATCAAATATACAGTAATATCTTTAATAATTTCCTTTGAGAGTAATAAATCTTAATCTTAATATATCTTATCTCATCTTATCTCATCTTATCTTACCTTATCTTATCTTTTCTTTTCAATACTTTGGTAAACAAAACCAATGAGTATCACTAACTCTGGTGATTCCTCAGAGTTTATGAGTATAAAAGGCCGACTCTCCCTTCCCAGAATGCAGTACATTGTTTTGCGCTGAAAGCACATGGCTGCGACCTGCTAGGTCTCTACTGAGCAAAACCTCTGCAAATTCACTCTTAGTGAATCCCATCTCCAATTTGTCTTTATCTCTGTCATACATGAAAGCTCTGAATAAAATATGATTGATTTTTTCTTTCCATCACAGTTGTTCATGAGACACTGAGGCCAGTTCTGGTCCATTACATATGGAACCATACTAAAACAGAACGGAACGTTCAAAAGAATTGAAAATATAGATACCTTGACAAAATATCTTCAATTTCACGTTACAGTTTAAGATCTACGGCCTAGGATGGCACCGGATTGTTGTGGATTGTTTTTGGAAAGTCGTTACCATTGAAAATGGAGACTAAATGGTGCTAAGGATTCTCAGAAGGGCGAGAGGGCGCCTTGAAAAACAAATGCACTGCTTAATGCATTGCATGTAAGTCAAGTTTTCAGTTCATCTTGATCAATAAATAAATAATTTAAAACTGTTAGTGTGCACCGCTGATCATAGCAGTTAAAAACCTGTACACTTTGTGTCTACATTCCATGTTAAGGATGTAACAACTACAATCTGCACCGACTGTAATACGTATATCAAAAAATCCAATACCTTTTTTCATATTTATCGCAAAATAATTTATTTAAATTGTAATATAATTTATTTTCCTTCACTTCATTGAAAGTTTGGTCAAACCAAAACAAAAAAAATGCTGAGTCAGCATTCCTTAATGCACAGCCAGGTCATTTTTGAAATAAAGTGATACCTTGACATCCGACATTAATTCGGTCCTGGAGTGAGGTCGTATGTCAAAAGTGTCGCAAGACTAATCGAATTTCCCCTTTAAAATGAATGGATTTACTAATAATTTGTTCCAAACCCTCAACAAAACACACCAATTTCTTTTGTTACGTGTTTTTAAAATAAGAGAAATGTACTATATAAATAACAAATAATGTATAACACAATAATTAAACATAATACAAGTGAATGTGAAGAAATAATGTAAACTGGCTTTATTAAGTGTATTTTACCTTGAGGATCACAAGAAGCGATGATGGAGGCGGAACAGTGAGGTGTAGGACAGACGCTGGTGGTGGGAGGAGGAAGAGATTGTCAGAGGACGTTTCTTTACATTACGTACGTCGCCCTCTATTGCCAACTGAACACTTGCTATACATTTACAGAACATTGCTAAATTTATTCTAGACTTTATGTATTGCTAAATTTATGCTACACTTTAGTGCTAAACTTAACTTAATGGTGTAATTAATCCCCCTGTACCACTTGTACACGTCTATGACGCGCACACCTTGAGCGTGTTTTTCTAGTGATTTCCTGCTTTATATCTAAGGTAAGTGGCCTCTTCTTCTTCTCAGCACCAGCTTTGCTACTCACTTTCTTAGGACCCATGATGAAAATACAGGGTACAGTACAAATAAAGCTCCCAAACGGCACAAAGAACACAAAACGAAGCGAGAAATGCTGCGGTGATGCTTACTCCGCGAGTTCGAAACGTGATCTGTAGGTCGGCTTGGGGCAGACCGGGACACGGGAACGCGTAACGGTGGTGGGCCACATGAAACGTGATGAAATGGCCAACAAAAAACTGTCGTATCACAAAGCAAAAAGTAGCCCAACATCAAACTTGCATCTCGGAAATGTCACAACCCGGGTCAGTCGTAAGTCAAGGTACCACTGTATAGGAAAGTTTTTTGACTCTGTGAGTACATTATCTGAAGCCTATTCAATTATAGTTTGATAGTTTTAAAAAGTTGTAAAGGTTTGCAGGGACATTCTATGTATGTGTTTAAAAATGCTTTTAAAAAAAACAGAGAAATGTTGTTTTTTGGCACAGTGTTCCCTGTAAAGGAATCTACTTCACTGAAGAATTAAACTGATTGTATAGCCTAAGAGTGTGCTATCTGGACAGGTGGCAGCTTGGTCACACAATACACTTTTTCAGTATTGTTTATTTGTTCTTTCTGCGCAAACATACAGTATATGCAAAGTACATACCATATAAATAAAAAAAAAAAAACGAGTGAGTAATGTGTCCCAGATAGGTATTAAAGAATCATGGCACAATTTCTAAAGTACAAGTTTTGGTGACCGTGTTTCCACTGTAGCCTCAGATTCCTGTTCTTCGCTGTAAGGAGTGGAACCTGCTGGTGTCTTGTGCAGATATAGCTCAAGGTTTGATGTGTTGTGCATTCTGAGATGCTTTTCTGTTCATCATGGTTGTATAGAGTGGTTATCTGAGTTATCACAGCCTCCTAAGACTGTTGTGTGTGAAAAGCCCCAAGAGGTCAGCAGTTTCTAAAATTAGCCTGTGAAACAAACACATTTGGCACCAACAACTATGCCACCCACCATCCCTGTGATGATATTGTTTTCCTTCATTCTGATGTTTGAAGTGAACATTAACTGAAGCTCTTGACCTTTATCTGCATGACTTTACTGCTGCCACTTGATTGGCTGATCGGATAATTGTATGAAAGAGCCTGTTAGTTACAGCCTGTCACAGTCATGCAGTCAATCATGTCTTTATTTACATGCCATATAGATACAATATTATTCATTTTATAATAATTCATTCATCTTGAGTAACTGATTTTCATTGTTAGGGCTGTGGGGGATCCAGAGCATATCCCATTCATATTGGACACAAGGCGGGAATTCACTCTGCATGGGATGATATGCCATCAAATTGTGTTGGCAAACCAGTATCCAATCCAGCTACAGACCTGTGTTGGACAGTGGGTGGAAACTGAAGAACCCAGATGGACATGGGGAGAGCATACATAAGTGCAAATCTATGTAGAAGCCAGTAACCCATGCTCAGGATAGAACCAGAGACCCTGAATCCATGAGACAGGTATGCTTCCGGCTATTTTTCATACACTTAATGACATTTGGGGGGGGTGTTTATGGTTTAAAAGTATTTCTAAGACTTTTATAACAAAGTCTATAATACTTTTATATCTAAAACAAAATGTCTTTTATAAGTAATTTTTCCTTCAGAAAGGTTTAACATAAATATAAACAAAAAATGAAAAAAACAAACATTTTTTAAAAAATACATTTAGGATTAGCAGTGAGGAGCTTGGTCTGTTTGGGAACCCTGTAGCACCCCTGAGGTCAAATTGTCCCTAACATTTATTGCAGTCTTATATTCAACCCACTCATTGGTTGGTGAACATTAGTGAACATCCCAGGAGGTCTCATAAGGACCATTTCATAACATCTAGTAGGAAAGGGTTAACTGTAAAAAAAAATAAAAAAAAAAACCTACCTGTTTCAGTCTGTATCATCATTTTAGCCAAAGGCAATTACTACTATTATGGTAAGGTGGTCTGAGTTTTCCCATATAAAATATTTTTTCCTGGTTACTGCATAATTCCACACCCTGCTTCATAGTGTCACTAGTTTCATTATAATTCTAAATTAGGAAAAAATGTCAAATTCGATATTATTATTATTATTATTATTATTATTATTATTATTATTATTATTAACCAGCATCATCAGCATCTTCAGCTTTCAAACTTTTCTCTTGAGGGTTTTTAGGGTTGCCAAATACTTACTGGGGAAAACTCAAGCATTATACAAATCTATGTTTTCCTTCTATGAAAGAAAAAATTATTATTAATTATTAATTATTGCAATTAGTAGTGAATTATTATACATACAGTACCATTTAAAAGTTTGGAAACATTTTTGAATTCAATGGGGGTTTTTTTTCTTCATTTTATTCTTTTTTTTTTTTTTTTTTTTTTTTACTTAAAACACATTTCATGTCTTAAGGCAATGATGCACTGAATAATGACGAGTCATTTCTCTTTACTTAGTTGAGCGGTTCTTCGCAATATGGATTACTACAGTTGTCAAATAGGGCATGCCATTTAAACTGTTTGGTTAAAGGACACCATTAAAGCACACCATTTGAATTGTTTGGTTGTTTCCTGGCCAGATTTGTCATTCAACCTTGAGTCTTTTTAAGTATAGCAACATTATTGATCAGGTCAGGAGCATTATTTAGGTTGCAGGAATTAACGTGTGAAAGACTGTCATTAAGGGAAGAACATCCAGGTATGATTTCAGAAGGTTTTCATTATAAAATACAACCCAGGTGTACGCCCCAAAGACAAAAAAAATACATCTAATAATTTCCCTAAAGGTACATAAAATGGAAGGACAGAAAAGAGTAAATTGTACCACTGCGGTGAAATGGGGAAAGCATGCAGAAGAAAAGTCCTGCTCAAGATCCAAAGCATGTCAGCTCATGTGTGAAACATAGTGGTACGGGTTTGTATGGCTGCCAGTCAGACTGACTCACTCGTCTTTACTGATGTGACTGCCAGCAACAGAGGGATGACTTCTGAAGTGTCGAGAAGCATCTTAACTGCTCGGATCCAACCAAATGTCTCAGAACCGCTCCTTTCAGAAGGACAGTCACCCGAGACATACTACTGTAGTGACTATGGAGTTTTTCGGGGTCAAAAAGTGAAAATTTTCTTGCCTGGATGAGTCAGTCGCCCCTATTGAACTCTGTTAAGTTTACTTTAGACTGAAGGCAAAAAGACATTATAACGAGCAATAAGTGAAAATTTCTCCATTATAGCCCTGGCAGAGCATGATCAGAGAAGATACACAGTGTCTCAGATGGTTATTGTGTCCAAAATGAATGTGCTTCATGTGAGCTAACCCTAAATTTAATATTATGCCATTTAACCTTAGAGTTGTTTCATTTCATGCAGCAGTACTAAGTGAATAGTGTCCAAATTTGCACACGGTTAGAGGTTAGACTGTGAAATTCATGGCGTAATTCTTTTAATGTTGTAACTTGTAAACAATAAACCAAGCACTACAGCATACATGACACCAGTTACTCACAATGGCTTTCATAGTACACTGTATGCTTCCTGTGTCACTATATAGCACTCGATGGAAATGTAGCTATATAATAAACAGCACACTGCATCAGCATTTACAGGAATGTTTATCAGAACCCAAGCTGGAGTAATGATAGTGCCAGGATGCAAATTATATTGATTCCCATGATCCAGAGTTAGTACTAGGGCATGGATGTTAAAAAGTTCCTAGAAACAGACTCTGGTCACATTGAATATACAGTATGTATACATGTGCATCCTCGTTCCCATTGGCCCCCTCTGCACACACACAAATAAAAAGCTGACATGCGGAGGTGTTGTGCTACATTGAGATCGCACAATCAAGATTTTAAAATGTCATTTAAAAACATTCAATACTCTTAAGGTACATTTATATTTAACGTGTCTACAAGGTCAGGCAGAACCAATAGCCAATGTCCAATCAATCTGAGATTTGAATTTAAAGAGCTGTGGCCTCCTGGGTGACGGAGCGCGGAGTCAGCGGCGTGGCTAAGCCCCAGGCTCAGGAGGGCCCCAGCAGGCCTGTTTAACTCCCAGGACCATGATTAATTCATAGTGGATTATGTGCTGGGTGCAGTGGGGGCACTGCTGGGCTCCTTCAAAACTAAAACCACACAGATAAAGCCTCGCCGCCTCCCAAGACACCAGGCTCAATTTGATGCCCGACTTTCCTTGCCTCTGCACCTGTGAAGGATTTTTTTCTTTTTTTTACCCTGATGCATCCTAGATGGATTTCATTCGATGCATCTGATTTTACTGTTTTATTTCCTCCAGTCTATGAATCAAGATGTGAATTTTGGGGTGCTTAGGAATCAGTTTTGCTACTCTACAAATTGAAATATCTTTGTTTCTGTTTGTTCAGAGATAAGAGAGCTGTTTGGCATGTCTGATGAGGCTTCTTAATATTTTTCCTCTTTGGCTCTGAGACATGGCAAAAAAAAAAACGATCCTGCACTGTATCCTTTATGTAAGATATGTAACTGTTACTAAAGTCTGCACTTTCTGTTTTCATCCATTACAGGAAATATCAAAATACCAGATGCGCGCGCGTGTGTGTGTGTGTGTGTGTGTGTGTGTGTGTGTGTGTGTGTGTGTGCGCGGTGTGTATTAGATTTCGTGGTCTCACTGAAGATTGCAAAAATGAATTGCGAATGCAGTTTGATCATTACAAGGGAGCAATCAAAGAGGGTTTTACATCATCTGCTAATAAAAGTAAATCAGCACGAATGCTAGATTCTCATTTTCTATGCGTGCAGTAGTGTACGTTGTAAATCCATAGTGTAAAATGCCCTGTAGCCGAACACTGATCTGTTACATGAATTTTACTTTCTTCTTCTATCACATTTTATGGAAATCACTCACATAGGTAAGAATGTTCATATGAGAAACATTAATAAAGTCCTTCATCCTGTCAATGAACCACAGAAGGCACAGATGTTCTAGCAAATCTGACATCTGGGTAAATGTAGAAATGTTAATGCTCACAAATCTTAGCAGATTTTACTGAAGCTTTATGTTTATCAGAGTCACAAAAAAATGGGAATTCTAGAAATTGAGATATAATTCACTAGATGCAAGGTGATGGTAAATATGAATTTACTCTCCCAGGGTCAAGATCAGCATGCTATATATTATATATAAAAATGGGAAACTCCTATTTATGTGTACCTCATATGTAATGTTAATGGCTCAGAGAATGGGACATGAAAAATAGATTATTTACTAAACCAAGCATCCCAATTTCATATTTTCTAATTTTATTAAAAACTCACAAATTTGTTCAACATGTTGTATTTATACAGTGAATGGTCTAATATGCACTGGAGGTCACATAAGCTTAGGTTTATTAGAACAATAAAAGACATACCATGAGAATTTGATATTTAAAGAAATTTGCAGCTGCTCGCTGCGCATTTGACCATCGATTTTAATAGTTTGGATTTTCCTTTAAAGACACAAAAATAAAACTTGTAGGTCTAAGTATGTTATATTAACAATTTTTGAATGTTTTTTTTCAGCAGACTAAAAAATTAAGAAGTAAATACTTCTTATTGTTTTTTAACACTTACACTTTGTTTCAACACGTTCTGCAGATAAATGGTGCAAAGCACTTTTACAGTATTTGTGCTATGGTTTTATTTGGCAACTGTCTACTTACTTGTGGTTTTTTTTTTTCCTTTTTTGAAATTTTTTTTTTTTGTAAACAACATCTTGTACAAACTAGCACAGTGAACCACAACCCCAGCAAACTCGTTTTTCTTCATACAATATAAATAAAGTCAATACAAAAGTTTGGTTGGTTGCTTGGAACTTCTTTATCTGGATCAAGAGGTTCTAAAACATGGTTGATACTTTTTTTAACTCCTGAATTAAATATATTACGTAAACAGTTGACTGTTCTAAGTCCCTTTCAGACCCCCGTTAAAATAATTTTAGAAGGTAGACTTCATTTAACAACATTTCAAGTTCTCTTCCATTAAATAAAGGGTTCACAATCCATACAACATTTACTGTTTGCCTTTTGAAGGCCAACTTCAGATTTGGTGGAACTCTAGGAAAAACAAAGGGATATGTCCACACAGAAAAAAAAACCCTTTTTTCCTCCCTGCCTCCAGAAACATATTTAGTGTCAAAAAGGTTGTTTAAGTGTCAGTATGGCAAAGCCTTGAAAGGCAAAGAGGTCTGAGGAGCTTTCAAATAAATAAATTAGTCTGCCGGCTTAGGTCTTTCCTGGAGTCAACATCACAGGTAAGCGTTAGGTAAGCCGCCGTGGGTGTTTCTCTGTAAAGCTAGGTCTTTGACAGTAGCTAATACTGTTAATATGTTGCGATCATTGTTTTGAGAGTGAAGGTTTAACCAGTGGTGCATGGAGGGCTTCGGGAGTGTGGGGGGGGTGGGGGGGGGGTTGCTGTGCTAAGCCTCACAGCGCCGTCCATACAGCGATTAGGTCAACAGTAGCCATCAGTCATTTCTGTGCTCGAGTTCTGACTTTGATGAGGAGAAAACAACATAACTGAACTGCAACACAATAGCAAAGTAAACGTCTATGGCCTCTTTGTCTGCTGCACCTGTTTATACTCTCTTATCAACAAAATAATGAAGAAAACATGTCAAAAATAATAAATATGAACGGCAAAAAAGTGACCAGTGTCCCTGTTGCCATCCTCTCTTTTCTCTTGTCTCTAATTTTTTTCTCTGGAGCAATGCCTTCAGGAGCTACCAGACCGTACCCTCGTTCATTTCTGAAGGAGGATGGGAGAGGTGGTTGTTGTATCCGCTTCCGTTGAGGGACAGTGAGGTAAACGAGGGACTGGGGCCGAACACGTCGGACGACATACTGTGCAGAGGTCCGGGGATCCCGGGTTCCGGGCTGGGCGACTCTCCTGGGTGGTGAGACATGATGTCTGAAAAGCGCTGTACTTCACTGGATGGATGATGCCCAGGGATGGGATGGTCCATGCCCCCTAAAGGGGTGCCAGTGGGTCCTGATGATGGGACGAAGGGGAGGTCCACGGGGGTCTGAGCCTGTGAGGACGGTGGCCCTTGAGGAAAGAAGTCATAATTCCCTCCAGGTCCGTAGTAATCACTCTGATAATCTGCCATATAAGAGAGGAAAATTTGTTTTGATTTGTTTTTTTTCAACAAATAAAACTCAAAGTACATGTTTAAATATGTCTGCATATGTCGCCTGTAGTTTTGTGGAACAGACTCTTCCTGTGCCACAAAAGTCACAGAGCACGTTACACCTAATACACACGTGGCAAAATTAATTAGCTCATCTATAATTTAGCATTTTCACAATTCATCCCATGTCTCAGTGGCATCATAATTCTATTTACAATTAACATCTTAACGTAGTGTAAAAATAGCAATTAATATTTAAAAAAAAAAAAAACATAACATGCAAAAGCAAGGATTCAGTTCCTTAAAACTACAAAATTGTTATTAAATTCTATAAAATAATTGATGTCTTTAGTTTTTAGGTTTTTTTTAGTACAGAAAAAAAAATCTTTTTTTTTAGCAAAAATAAATAAATAAAAATAAAATAAAAATAAACAACAATTTGCAAAAACTTCTGCACACATGGCTATTCACGTTACAAGTGAAAGTAACATTAATAGCCATCTGTGACCATTTTTCCCTCTAAATTGATCTAGTTAGGTTCGTTTTTGGCTCAAATATGTATTA
>JAQLOM010000003.1:7036116-7046372 GCA_030068315.1 Chrysichthys thysi
GGACCTGTAGCAGGCATCAAATTTGAAATGTGCTCATTTAGTGGATAAAGATGTACAGTTTCCCAGTTTGAACATTTGTTATCTGTGTTCTGTTGTGAATAAAATATTGGCTCGTGTGATTTGAAAGTCTTTCATTTTATTCAACTTTAAAGAACATCTCAACTTTTCTGGACTTCAGGTTGTGTGAGAGCTGATGTTTTTTCATGTAAAGTTGATCATCTCTTAAATTTCATATAAGAAAGAATGTCTCCAGAATTTTGGGACACCCTGTACATGAATACTATACTGACTACGGTAGTCTAAAGTGGTAGAAAATGTCATATAATAAAGCATATAATAAACTAATAAAGTCAAAGTAAAGTATTACTATAATGTTCACATAAAAATATTATTAGAGTCTGGCTAAGGTCTTTATTTTCTATATTTTTTATCCATGTTGTGACTGCATGTTGTTTCAGTTGGAGAGATATATACGACCACTTGTTCTTTTTGCTCACTTTTCATCAGTGGTTGTACAACCCCCTTAGTTCCTGATTCTGAAAAGCTTGTATGTCATCCATGCATGGTAATTGATCTGACTAATAACGGCAGTTATGTGTAGTGCAGCAGGTGGTGTGACAAAGTGAGCAAGGTTTGTCACCCCACAGTGAAACACATTTTGCTTAAATAATCTACATACCAAACGAAAACTCTACATGTGATCTGTACAAAGTACATAATAATAATAAAAAAAAAAAACAGTATTTGAGTGCGTGTACGTCTGTGAAGATGAGGATAAGAAGGTGTCACACAGTGCATGGACTCTGCACCACGGACTTTAAAGGCAAGCTGAGGTCTAATAAATCCATCAAAGTGCAGCCACCTGTTACCCCACTGTTCCTTTTTTTTTTTTTTTTGTTTAAATATAGGACAGGCGCCAAAACCAAATAACTGTCCAAGAAATAAAGCGATATACCAACAATGAAAGACAGCTATGCATCATGAATATTTAATGGAACTTGTTGAAGTGCAAAATGGATGCATGGGTGTATGTGCTCAGTGACTAGGAGAGTGTGTACGCTTGCTTTTTTATTTCGCATGGGGGGGATGCGGTTGTTGTTTTCCCCTCCTCAAGAGTGTGTATTGGGGTTTGTTTGTAAGATTGGGGTCGAGGGATGAGGTGGGTATACCGAGGAACAGCAATTCCCATGGCAACAGTTTGTCAGGTAGGGGGGGCTCAGGGTTCAGCTGCCCTGCAGATCCCTGGAGATGGGGGAAAAAAAAAAAAAAAAAGGAGAGTGTGAGCACAAGAAGGGAAAAAGAAGATAGAAGAGAGCATGGGAAGCATTTTGTCTCAGCGCTCTTGACAAAACAAAGACAACTCACTCTTCTGGTTTCATGCCAGATTTTTTATTCATAAACAAGCTGCTGGCTGTAAAGCCACGATAAAGCAGTTGCAGGGCCTCTGCTGAGACGGCCACCCATTTGAATGCAAAGCCTCAGCTGCACCAAATCCTCTCACACACAATTATTCCCCGGATTTCAGCACGATTTTCATCGAACGCTAAGCTGGCCACGGATCGAGACTGGAGATATGTCATCGAAATAGTCTCATTTGGCCACTGACGGTCATTAACATAAAAATTAAAGAATTTGAAAGCGGCTATGAATGAATGCATGAACACAGGCTAGATGAACTGATTCACCAGTCCTTCGGACTCCAATTGTTCTCGCTACCTTTTTTTTTTACCAAGTTTTCACGATCTTGTTCTTCAACAGGGCTGTAACCAGGATCAACATTTTAGTGCGGTCCCCACTGAAAAAATATGAGCCAGTTCACAGTTAATACACCACAAAATGTTTGCTACACCAACTGCTAATTCGTCATCTCTGTATGTTATAATTTCCATTTTTCTCTAACTCAAGTTAGACTGTTGAATTCACTATCATTAATTTGCTGTTTTGGTTCACAATAACCTCTCTACACATGTATAGTTGGCCTTATACAGTGATTTCAGGTAAAGCATTAAAAACAGCAAGGAACCCATGGCAGCTAACACCGGCTACATCAGGTAACTTTACTGGAATCAGCTAGCTAGCATCCCTGCAAACAGGAAGTTGATTTGGCTAGTAGTGTTTGCAAAAGGCAAAGTGTGGGCCAAGATTAGACAAAAAATTGTGCTAAATTGGACGTAATAAACAAACAAACAAAAACTTCAGAAACTACGAGGGGCCAGACTTCAGTGTCCCCATACTTACTTCCAGCCATGTGCATCATCTAATTAAAAACATTTACTCTAAAGGTGCTGACTGCAAGCATTCACACAGGTAGTGGGATTTATAGATGTAAACATGTTTGGATCTAAATCGATTTTTCCGTCCTGCACACAGGATGCTGAGTGACTGATAAAATGAAGTTGAATTGCAGTGGAGACGTAGCAGAGTTAGATCAGGGTCAACACCACAGCTTCACAAGTGCTTACTGCAGACCGAAGAGACAGCGCGCACACATACACACAGAGAAATCAGCGTATATATTCATACAGCCTATTCACAATCTAACCATATGACAGCTTATCACATATTTAAACCTTAAAGGTCTAATCCCTAATCTCACAGATCCATTCACCTGCCCGGCTTGACTTCTAATCTCCGTATGACTAATGGCAATAGTCATTATCATCTTCTCATCCCTCCATCAGACCTCCGTGATTTATTCAGTTTGCTGTGTGGGGCAGTTGTTCTTGTTTTGCCTCTATTTGCGAGGTGTTTATTTTGTCAATGACTCAAGTGTTTGCCCAGCTGACATGTGCGTGCTGAGGCGGAGGAGGGCGTGATGGAGAGGTGCCGAGGCACAGGATGGGGGTGGGGATGATATGGCATCATGCCCGACTTCCCTCCTTACCCTCTCCTCTACTCCCCATCTCTGAGCCCATCGCCTGGCAGAGCGTGGCTCTGCAGACCTGTGAGAGCATATCGATGCCAGTCCAAACGCTGACAAAGAGTAGAGGCTTAGCTGTAATCCGTATTGACTGCCTTGTGCTTTGTCTGCCAATTTATATCATGGATTTGTCTCACTCAATGATGTGCTTCTGTCAAGTTCTCCCACATTAATCCATAACATTATTAGTTTTCAATACAGCCCTAATTATTCCAGCTCTGACCGACGGAGTAAGAATGAGTGGAAAGAATTCAAACAAAACAACAACAACAAATGTCTACATGCCAAAAGGTTCAGCAACAGTGGGGTTAATTTAAGAGAAGGTGTCATCAAATCAGCAGGTCTGTCTCCGCGAAGCGAGTGTGAAATGAAACATGGTGCATGCAGGGCCGGTGTATGTGCAGAAGAGGAGGTCTTATTTGATATGCTGAATCAGGCATACAATGGCAAATGTAGAGGGGGTGCTCTCAGCACTCATAAATCTAAAAAGTACAGGGAACTTTCGACTAGTCTACCACGAGGAGTCTGTCTGAGACTGGAAAAACAGGCAGGACATCCTGGAGCGCCACGATGTAGTTCAAAGAACAAAAATGATAGGCTTGGTTAGGTTCTACATACACATTTACATTTAGCGTACCCCCCCAAGAGTAAATTTGCTTTGTAGACTTCGTTCAGGTTCTAAGAAATATCACTGATAAAGCCCTGTTATAAGATAGTTAGTACAACATGACAAGAAAACATGCAAGTGCTTTATGCAGGTCAGAGTTGCAGTGGATCCGGAGCCATTTCTGGTAAGAGTGGGCAAAGCCTATGGATTTCTCTTAAAGATTAGTGCTTATTTACCTGCTTGTTTGAAGATGCACATTTAAGTTTTTAGTCTTTGTTTGAAGACGATCAGTGACTCAGCTGTTTGGACTATCAGAAGTCGTTCATGCCACTTCCAAGGTGCGAGTACAGAGGATCCTTGATACAGATCTTCCTTGAGGGATGGTTGAACAAGTGGGAGTGTGTTACATATTTCCAGGTAGATGGGGTACATTTCTTTGGCATTGTATGCAAGAATCAGAATATAGACAGAAAAGCAGAATTGGAGTGATGTGGGAGAACTCAGAGACCGAGTCATGCAGCTGCACTTCAGATCGGTTGCAAAGGAAGGATCTGACAAGAAAAACTTTAGTCCAATCTTAAGATGACAAAAGACTGAACAAGCACCTCAGTGGCTTCCCATGAATAGAAATGGTCAGATTCTTCTGATACTGTAAAGGAGAAATGCAAGACCAAGTCAGGTTAGCTATGTGAGGAGAGAAGGATAGTCCAGAATTACCCCAAGGTTGTGTGATTTGCCAGATGGCTGGTCCATAGGTGGTTAGGAAATGCATAATTCTGGACAAAAAGTACAATACCTTGAGGGTTCCTTGTATTTCTTTTCCCAACAGACCAATCCTATTGAATCAATACATATAAAGGCTTAGATGTACTAGATTTGCCCACGCCTGACCATTACCCCAGTAGGAACTGTAATGTCATTGTAATCAAATACATATACTTTAATATGGATTTGGTCCCTCTTTTGGAGATGTAACATTTTTCACTCTTCTTGGAAGGATTTCCACAAGATTTGAGTGTTTCTGTGAGAATCTGTGCCCATTCATTCTGTAGAGCATTTATGAAGAAGTCGCACACTGATGTGGAACAAGAAGGTTTGGCTCGCAATCTCCATTCCAGTTCATCCCAAAGGTAATCGATGGGCTTGAGGTCAGGGCTCTTTGTGGGCTAGTCAAGTCCTTCCCCACCAAATTCATCAAACCATGTCTTTATAGTCCTTGCTTTGTACACTGGGCACAGTTATGTTGGAATAGAAAAGGGCCATCCCCAAACTGTTGCCCCACAGTTGGAAGCATGACATTGTCCAAAATATCTTGGTATGCAGAAGCATTAAGAATGCCCATCACTCGAGATAAGGGGCCTAGCCCAAAACCTGAAAAACAGCCCTCGTGCCACTATCCCTCCTCCACCAAACCACACACTTGGCACAATGCAGTCAGGCAGGTATCGTTCTCCCGGCATCCGCCAAACCCAGACTCACCCATCTGACTGCCAAACAGAGAAGCATTATTCGTCACTCCACAGACCACTCTTTCACTGCTAGATAGAGTCCAGTATCAGCGTGCTTCACACCACTCCATTCAATGCTTGGCATTGGACTTGGTGATGTGAGGCTTGCGTACAGCTGCTCAGACCATGGAAATCCATTCCATGAGGTTCCCGTCGTACAATTTTTGTGCTTAAATTAATCCTAGTGGAAGTTCAGAACTCTTCAGCTATGGAATCAGCAGAGCATTGGCAACTTTTATGCACCATGTGCCTTAGCAGTCATTGACCCCACTCTGTGATTTTATGTGACCTTCCACTTCGTGGGTGAGTTGCTGTTGATCCTTAACATTTCCACTTTCTAATAATATCACTTGCAGTTGACCATGGATTATCCAGAAGATGAAATTTCACAAACAGTCTTATTGCAAAGGTGGCATCCTATCACAATACCATGCTTGAAGTCACTGAGCTCTTCAGAACAACCCATTTTGCAGCACAAATGTTTGCAAATGGAGACTGCATGGCTAGGTGCTTGATTTTTATAGACATGTGGCAATGGGTCTGATTGAAATACCTAAATTCAATAATTAACAGGTGTGGCCAAATACTTTTGTCCATGTAGTGTAAGTAAGTGTAGAATGCACCATTCCATTAGCACACACACTTGGAAGTAAAGGCTGACATTCTCTGCACAATATGCCAGGATGTTTGGCACCTTCAATGTGAAACTGTCACCAGTCCAGTAGCAAAGGTTCCAGTTTGGGTACCTGTTCAAAATTGGGACCAACAGAAAGTAATAGTATTGGGATTTGATTGCTGATTGGTTATGCATTTAACAGCACACAAGTTATCCACCATGTCCACAGGTAAACAGCAAAATAGAAATACAAAATGGAAATAAAACTACAGAATAATCTGGTTTTTGTAGCTGTTCATGGTGTCAAGTGCAAAATTTTGCAACATCATTTGTTAACCCTCGGTAGTGTTCAATTGGTACAGCACAAACAATTCAACACGAATGAACATAAGGTTACTTGTTTTCATATTGTTTTGTGCATCAAGATTGGTTACATTTAAAATAATAATAATAAATTTCAAATTACTTACAGGGCAAATTTTCTGACGTCATTATGGTTGATGAATTTCATAGGCCATAAAACTCACTCATGAAATGATTTTGTTCAAACAACCAGTTAAAGGAGCAATGTTAATCTAAGCAGTTCTTTAATGTGTCTCAGTACAGATGTGGCTTCAATTAGTGGAAAATTAACTAGAACTACAAATCTACATTTTATTAGTTTCGCTTATTAAATAATCAATTAATTAATTAATTTTAGTTGATCGAGAAGAAATTCCCTGATACACCTGCACCTTACTCACTAATTTGAAGCTCACTGGCTAATGTTAGCTACATAGCTACCTATCTAACTTGGATAAAGATCATTCAAGTAACACTAAACAATACCAAAAATCTAAAAATAAATAAATAAATAAATAAATAAATAAATAAATAAATAAATAAGCCCCTTACAATAAAACTTCTTAAACACAACTTGTAGTATCTTCTTATAAACTGGATGATGTATGCCACTTCAGGATTCTAGTTATATTATATGCACACAAACATT
Source organism: Chrysichthys thysi (assembly GCA_030068315.1). Lineage (NCBI taxonomy): Eukaryota > Metazoa > Chordata > Actinopteri > Siluriformes > Claroteidae > Chrysichthys > Chrysichthys thysi. The sequence goes on from JAQLOM010000003.1 coordinate 7,042,759, forward strand.
TATATGGTAGATTTCTTCATGTCCTCGTGTATGGAATGACACTCAATGATCATGACAAGGTCTGCTCGGCTCGCTTATAGCTTTTAGGATGTGTTCTGATATTTGCTAAACTAAAAGTATGCCAGAGACATCAGCATGCAGGCTGTTGATGTTAGAGCGTGCATGCACAAACGCACGACTCTCATTCTCTCTAGCGTGTTCTTCGCCTCTCGCCCTCTCCCTCTCTTTCCGTTTCTCTCTACCTCTCTTTCCCCACATCAATTTGTGGTGGTGTGTGTTGTTTTTCTCCCTTTCGCCTGCGTCCCCTCTCCTGGGCCGGCGCTCACATCAACTGTGAGTTGATAACGCCACTGGTGGAGCCCTGTTTGGAATTTAGATTAATGTGTGACTAGCAGCCAGATGGAACGATAAAAATAAAGGAAAATAAGCCGGGAGAGCACTCCGACGAGAACAAAACAGAGGGGAAAAATCACCCGGGCACAAATAAGTCGGCTTCTCCCTCTGCAGCTTTGCGAGCACATGCTGCATGCTGTGAGAGATGAGGACAGGTCATGGGTCAGGGACTGGACTTATGTAGACATGCATGTGTGTGTGTGTTTGGTTGCGTGCGTCTGGATGCATGCAGGTGACCGCGACTCATCAGATAGCAATGCACATTTAGTGTGGCTGCCATGAGAAATCAGTAGCAAACAAGTGCCTTTGTCTTATCTTCCATATTTAGTCCAAAAACTAACAAACGTCTGTGTTCGTGGGCCTCTTTCGGCCCAGTGCTGCTCTTCCTGCCCCTGATCTGTAATAAGGACTTGTGCCTGAGCGCCTGGTTCAAATCCCATCTCAGTCTCACCAGAGGCAGATAGCTGCTGCTGCTGGCTCCCCTACCGCCATTATCACTGAGCAGCACGCCTCCTGGGTGAGTGGCAGCCAGGAACAAGGGGAGAGCGAGAGAGAGAACAGATGAATTCATTCTTTCAAATTTGACCAAGGAAGAATGGTGTGGTTCAATTACATATCACTTCATACTAATAAAACAGTTAATAAGTAAGGAATAATACATTTGAGGGGGTGGTGATGTAGGAAAATAATCAACAATGGAGTGGTGATATGTGGCCAGATGCAAATCTGAGTTAATGCTACTACAAGGAAATGGTTTCTGTTCCAATAACAGTACAGGTGCTCCCCGAGTCACGATTTTTTGAAGTCACAATGACTATTGTGATGCGCTAAAAATTGTAAAATATTTAGAAAATATTTAAAATTTGCAGACAGGCATCGCTGGCAGGCCAGCATAACAGCGTATGACGTCCGTGGCCATTCAGACGATACACAGAAGTACGTGTTTGATGTTCGGATCACTCGCCTCGTGCGATGCCTCACTCTCTCCCACAATTCAGAGTTGCCTTGTGTATCAGTGTACTGTAGAGTGCATTACTTCAGGTTTTTTTGTGATTATTAATAGAACAAATTCAGCGGTGGCTGTCTATAGCCGGAGCTCGGTATTTGTGTAGCGGGGTGTTGCGGCTGGATGAAGCTCAGAGACACAGTGTGGCTGTCTACATCAGGTTTGAACCTCTTTGACAAACTCTCTCTTGACAGAAATGCGTTTTAAATGAAATCTCGCTTAAATTTAACTCGCTCCACAGCATAAAATATCAGTCTCCCTGTTAGCAAAACAGAGCACATAAAGAGCTCGTAGCACCATGGGGCACGACACGAAACTGAACTTCAACTGATAACATAACTAAATATTCTTTAAAACTAAAACACCACAACAGGACTACACACTCACTCATTTTACCATATTAAAACTTTACAATTCAATTTCTTCACAAGCAACGTTAAACACTCACCTCTTCCTCATTCAGGAAGATAACAACGGTATGAAGATGGTGGTCTTAAAGCGACAGTACCCAGAATACACACAGTTCCAAATTGTACTTTTTCTAAAAATGGGACTGTGGTCTGAACACAAATATTTTAACGTATCAAAGAAAAACATTTGAGATGTTGGGGAAGTTTCAAACAAACAGGAAAAACAATAAATTATAAACATATAACTTCAACCTGGTTACATAAACTAGGCTAAGCTAGGCTGACATACCTAAGCTAGGCTAAGTGGTTCAATGGAGTGGTTTGACTTGCGATATTTTCGACTTACGATGGGTGTGGCGAAGGCATCTCCATCATAACTTGACTACCTGTACATCCAAAACTGTTACCAAGTGTCTACACAATATACCAACGATTATGATTTTCTATTTATTAACCCTTTATTGGGCAAAGAACCATATTTGGTAACTTCACTTGCACATGCAACATGGTGCCCATGCCTCTCTGTGAGGTCACAGAACCACATGGATTTCTCCCTTCCTAAATAAATGTGCCTTTAAGTTTCTGTGGTTTTATAATGCCCTATAAAGGATTAATAAATGACACAGCATATCGTTTAACCACCTTAAGTTCCATTGATGGCTACATCAAGCAAGTTCATTCCTTATCATGCTATAGCAGCTCTAAACAGTTGTATCCTCACCAGCTTCACTTATTTTCTCTCTCTGGACATTAATAGGACAAAAAACACAAACCTAAAAGAAGCAAAGTTCTGTAAACTCTCCTGTGGTGGAAAACTCAGTGATTGTTAAGAAGCACAGCGACACCATGGTCTCCTTCCATGAATGTTAACTAAACATCTCCTTAGAGAAAACGTCACCATATCAGCAATGATTTGTTTTTCTTTCTACATAACCGGTTATTTAAAATCTGTATATGATTATGAGGTTTATGATTGGAAGTTGTTACTACAGATTTGATGCTTTGTAGGAACAAGCGCATTAATATTTACCCATGATCTGAATTACAGTCGGCACTGCTGTCCGAGCTGCTGTTACAGAAAATTAGTCAACACATTCGGACTAAATATCTTTTTAGAATTCAACATTACTGTGGTACGAAAAGCTATAAACAATTTAGCTTAAATAATAGAACAAATGCATGCATTTTTATCTAGACCGATACCGTGATGATGCATGTTTTTGGCTCTGACCCCATTTCTGTGTGTTTTCTGGATCTGATGAAACCCTTTAACAACCAGTACAATACAGACTTTTATCATATGATAGATGGCTCTTGAGATGTCAGCCTGTCAAAATAGCGGCCATGCAGTTGATAAGTCTTGTGTCAGTGCAGAAAAAGCTGCATGATAAACAGCTCAGTGACTATATAAACTGTGTGTCAGGGCTGAGTGACCAAAACAGACAAATGGGACTTTAGTGGAAAAGCCGATGTCAGGTTATGAGTTCATATCATTCCTGCTGTGTTATAACTACACTGGACTTTGACCAACTAAATTTCTAAGTCAACATACAGCCAGATGATTTAGTGTATAATCTCATCAGGATGATGTACACATTAGAACCGCTGCTGGAATTATAAAGACTATCCTGTGCTCATCCCAGGACTCTTATTTATTAGTGAACTATACTGAACATCCTTTCAACACAATGAGTACTGTTTGACTTTATAGTATACAGTTGAAGTATATACAGGGTGGGCCATTTATATGGATACACCTTGGTGGGCCGTTTATATGGATAATGGTTGGTGATATTAACTTCCTG
>JAQLOM010000003.1:7058751-7076375 GCA_030068315.1 Chrysichthys thysi
TAATTGGGCACAATTTGGACATTTTCACTTAGGGGTGTACTCACTTTTGTTGCCAGCGGTTTAGACATTAATGACTGAGCAAATTTACGCTGTTATACAAGCTGTACACTGATGACTTTACATTGTATCAAAGTGTCATATCTTCAGTGCGGTCCCATGAAAGGTATAATAAGATATTTACAACAATGTGAGGGGTGTACTCACTTTTGTGAGATACTGTATGTTATACGGTATATTTGTCAGTTATTCTGAAAAGTTCTTCAGAGCTGTTGAATTCTTGATTCTTATTGGTTAGAAGGGGTTAATTCATTTGCTATAACAGCAGCTCTGACAATAGTTACAAATCTTCACAAGCTTCACATAAATGAATGAAAAGTCATGTGTAAATGTCTCTATGATATGATGAAGTTTCCTGTAAAGAGACATTTAGTCATTTTGAAAGGAGTCCCCAGGGTTGCGGTAAATTCTTGTACCTAGATTCATTTCATGAAGGGAGCAAAAACAATAGAGGCTGAAGAGGGAATGACTGCTTGTAGCTGCTCTAATGTAAGTGAAAATAGGAACTAACTTGTTTCAAGGACTGTCCACAACATTAAACGTAGCAATAAAATGCATAAAGTATAAAGCCCAACTTGTCATCCCTTACTAAATGATAATCCAGAAATGATTAGTCTTGATGAATTGCTGTTTCAGATACGGATAAATACATTGGGACATGGTGTTTTTTGAAAAAGTAATGAACTCCAAGCAATCACACCATGCCATCATTGACTGTTTTCTCCCTGTTGTGTTTTATTTCTTACTTAATGTAAAAAGCAAAGATAAAAATCTAATTAAACTAATATTAAATACAAAAATAACCCAAAATAGTCACAAACGGTAAGTGATGAAAAATTAACACTGATAATAGGCAATTTCCTGGACAACACAGACCACATTGGACCACCTGCAGGCCGTGAATGAAATAGTGCATCTCCTGTGGTATATGTCTATCTGATCTAAGTATTTCTGGGAGATAATAATCAATACAACAATTGCATCTGGCAGTGATATACACACAAACCAGAGGTACATTAGTCAGGATGATTCCACACTGCATCCACACTATTGATATTAGACGGCCAACAGCATAAGACTGCCGACAGACAAATATATTCAATGAAAAACTATATTACGTATACCCAAAACTGACAGTTTGTAGTTTGTCTATATCTAGAGACTGCCATGCACAAGATACATGTATATCTGGAAACCAGGGTTAGATTTGGCCAGAGTAAACTGGAGCTATGCGTCTTTCTATTGATGGCCTTGTGATGTGTTGTGTGTTAGCAATGAGTACAGTTTCTCTGTGTGCTACATCACGCGATGCTTTATCAGGAGACCTACACAGACTCAGCACATGCAAAAAAAAAAAAAAAAAAAAAAAAAAAAAAGGAAGCAAAGCCCACGGCAGCCCCGCTCTGGTTCCTCATGTACGTTTTGGGGGGTGGTGCAGGGGGGATTTATCAGACTGCACTGCTTTTTCATTCCTCACACACTGCCGCTCTATCTCTGTCTGGTCTTCCAGATATGCTAATCGGTGTGTAAGTATATCCTGTCAAATAATTACCATATATTAAACTGTGCTCATCTCAGTATAACTCGCTCATATGCATAATCGTATTTGGCTTTTTTTCCTCTGAATGTACGTGGAAAAAACTGGTCTTACCTTGGGCAAGTTAATCTTTATTGATTGAATATCAGCCTCATTTCAATGTGTTAACAAAGTATGTCTTGAGGAAGAAAGGGGGGCAGGAGCTAACATTTTTGTCTCTATTGGACATAATAAACTCTGGACCATCAGTCTTTGATGAAGGACATACATGACTGGGAACTAGTGTGAATGTGAGCTTTCTGCGATTTTTTTTAAAATGCCGAACAATTTATTGATTGGTCCTTTAAGGATTTCTGTTGTAGATGTGTGTATATTTACAGTATGTTTGCTGTAATTATGGATTATAATTGTATAATTCAGGGGATCCCAAATCCCGGGGGATTTTATGGGCAAACAATCCCAAATGGACAATGTGAATTTTCTGCAACTCCAGGCCTTGACCACCCTACATTTTTATTCCCCATTTATAATATAAATCCATATTCCATAAATCTTTCAGCATATATCATGTTAATTTTTTGGCACAGAGTCATGTAACGCAGCATATCAGGATAGCAAATCAGAATAAAATAGCATAGCTAGTTTGACAAATAACATTACAAGATCACAGCATGCAATATCTCTCATCACTGAGCAATACTTGTAGTAGTAATATGTAAAACGAATGAATAAAACAAAAGACGGAATTTACGAGTTTCTTTCTTTGTAAATCAAGTAACTCACATACTGACTTGAGACCCAACTATTGAATAGTTTGGGACCCTGATATAGTCTGTGCTTATTATTTATTGTACTCTAGGGATTTTTTTTTGCTGTTGTTCTTGTTGTTGTTGTTGCTGGGGGGTTTTTTTTTGTCCAAACTGCATAAACTATTCACCAGTCACAATATATGTCTCTAATAAAGAGGACTGTTAAACAGTCCCATTAACTGACCATTAGCTAACTAGCTGTCATTGTTTTATAATTAAAACTCCTAATTACTTACAAAAATTACAAGCTAATTTACCAAATTTAGTTTAACAAAAGCTGCTAGATAGATTAAGATTACACCAAACACCAAACTGCCGCTACCAAAGGCAGAGGAATTGGCAGTGGTTCAATATTGAATTATGTAATTAGGACTTTTAGTTGCTTTTAAAAAAATTGTGGCAAAGATGATAGCTACTTAGCTATTTTAACACTGAACATCTAGATAGCAAAATAGATAGAAACTGCTAGTGATACCCAACTATCATTAGCTATAACTAGTCTATCTAACTAGTAATTAAAAGCTATGGAGCATGGGAGTGCAGTATCAGCTAACTCGTATTAACTATCCTATATGCTAATCATCTGCAATAGTTTATCAGGGTCTGCCTTTCATGATCATTTGTATGATCTTCTTCTTCTGGAATTCGCTTGGTAGTAATGCCAGTTTAATAATTTATCAATTTTATTTTTGCAAATAAGACTGTAAATGCTCTGAAGTTGAGTAACATCACATGAACCGTAGCTGATGTCATACATTGTAGTTGACTCTGGCCATCCTGATTTATGCAGACATTTAAATCACTCATGTTTAAACAAAACTACTTTCACTGTGTCACATAGCGTATTTTCAACATTTCAAGCCGAACCTACTGAGAAACAGGAAAAATAAGCTTCCTCAGGTTAGTACCAGTCACTCAAGGAAATGACAAGAGCATGCCACACAATGACGCACACAGCTTACAAATGAGGCGTCTATCTTTGTGGCTTTTGTTGAACAGGGGTACCAAGGTCAGCGTTTCAGCATTGTGTCTTTGTGAGGTTCAGAGTGGAGGAAAGAAAAAAAAAAAAACAAAGCGGCACGACCAAGAGGCCACGTGTCATCAGTGTGGCTAACAACAGTTATTTCATTCAAAAGCGTCCATCTCTCTCCCACTGCTACAGGACCTCTGGCCACTCGGGGTTTAACCTCTCCTTGACCTCTGACCTCTAAAAGTTCACAGGTGCTAGCCACACACGCTTGTGACACGCTACTGAAATTCAAGGGGGCTCAAAACATCTTTGAAAAGAATGCACTCACCTCTAAATACCCTCGGGTCTCTAGCCGTAGCCTACCTGGGCGAAAAAAATGAGAGCAGCTCATGTTGGGAAACAGTTTCCATTTGTCTTGGGGTAATATGCGAGGCACAACATTAAAGACAAATAGCATCCGCTCTTATTTCCTTTATCACTGTCAAGGCAATTAATAGGCCAAGGCCCCTTTTACTGGGTTACAAGACAGAGGCAATGAAGGTGCAGGCTCAGTAAGTTGCCTCTGCCGTCAGACAGGCCCACCCAAGCCATAAGACTAACCTGCATATCCGACTTGGGCTAAAGTTGGCAGAGCACTATGACTAAAGGTCCTTAAAGATCTCTGGATTATCTTAAGTTGAAGAATTTTGCAAATATATCTAAAATGAGTTTAAAACATATATAAAAAAAAACACATTTTGACGCTAAAATATTTGGTGGCATGTACCTGTGAACTGCACTGACCAATCAAAACTGCAGTAGCGAATCAGAAACAGCAACACCAGAAAAAAAAAAAAAAAGAAAAAAAAAAATCAAAATTAATTCAAAATGAAAGGGTTGGTCCTTGTGGATCATATGCTCTTTGCTGATTGGGCAGAGTGTATAACTACCACAAGGAAAACGGATTGCACTATTTTTGTCTGTTATCTAGTTAGCATAGCAGAGACAATCGAATGAAAATCGTTAAATGTTATTATAATAAGGAGGAATATTTTCTTCTGAATAACCCGGCTGTCGTTAGGATTGCAAACTCATATTAATGCCATAAAAAGTGGATAATTAAAATAAAAAAGCTCAAATAAAAGCATTCCATTCATTACGATTCATATTTCCTATTACGCTAAACATCCTCCATCACTTTGTTTTCCAAGCTCTCTCAGATTAACGCAAGCTCGAGCCAATCGACAATAAGCATGTGCATGTGCCCATCCTTTCCATTTCAAGTGAATGATTTTGCTGTTGTGTTTTCAAATTGTTTCATTGTTTGGTTGGCTCTGTGCTTGTTTTGATTTGCTATTAGTATTTGTTATTTGTCATTTTTAGGGTTGTTAATGCATTTTGCACTCCATAAAATGCTCCCAAGACACTCTATCATGTTGCCTTTGAGGTGATTAAAGTTGCAACGCATCACTGCGATTTTTACAACTGTATTTCTCATGGAACAACAGGAAACACATGCACAGCACAGGAAATTGGTTAGCAAGTTTTATTAGCAAATGAGCCAATTTGCAACGGATTTCAATCCGGCTATTCTGAGGCGCATTTGACTACTTAGGGCTCTGCGGTGCAAAATGTATTAGTGTGAACGTGAATATTTGTACATACAACATCTCCATCCAAATAACAATGACAGTGTGCTGTAATAGTGTGGAAATTACAGTAATTACAAGAGGATGATAAGTGCTTCCTATGGCAACATACAAAACACCGGAGACTAGCTAACTTAACCGTATTTTAACATCTTTCATTGGTTTGTTTTTTTTTTTTAGCTAAATGCTAAAAAAAAAAAAAGCTTAACACGCAACTGTATATTAAAACATTTGCATTATTATAATACGTATTTGTGTTAGAAATAATAAGTTGAAACAAGGGAGGTCATGGAAACTACTCTCCTGACTGATTTTAACTGTGGAAGATGCTCCTGTTTTTCCTCTAGGGTTTATTTAAACAATTTCCAAAAGTTGGTCATTTGAGTAACACATATTGCTCATGATATTTACACTGTAGTCGATTCTTTTTCTTAACAATGCTACAATATTATAACGTGCTACAACGCAAGCAAAATTAGTAGCATTTCTACTTGTTCCAAAGGTTAATACAGCGTGCTGTGATCAAACTCATATCATGAAACGTTATCGGGCTCACACAGTACAGGATCAGGGCCACTTGTCCTTTTTTCGGACAAAGCTGAAGACCTTCACACCAAGTGTCTTGTGTGGTATAAATTGTCTTGAATTTATCAGATGAAACCTTAAAGACGTGGACAGTAAGGATGCTAACATCTGAACTCCTTCTAATCTCTAACACAGCCTAAAATATTACAATCATTTTATGATTGCGTTTTTCACGCAGTCAGTGTTTTGGAGAGAGGTGAGGATTTTCATTCCCTTCCTGTCAATCTAACTGATGCATCTTCAGCAAGAGCATTAGAAAACACCACACACACACACACACACACACACACACACTCGCAGCAGATTTGTTCAGTTCAGTTCAGCACTGTGGCCCTGACCTGTGAATCATACCTTCCATCTTTACGTGGGTGTACACAGACAACTTAACAACCCAGTAGATTGAAGAATCATCCCAATTACCTTCATACCATATATCTTAAAATTGCCATACTGTACCTGGGAAGAATGTACTGCATTAAAAATGAAATCGTAAACAATTCCCAGGATCCTCCACTCCTTTTCTTTTAAATAAATGTGATTTCAAGGAAACTGCTGTCTGTGTGGTAAGTGTGTGTAACGAAATGATAAGAGAAGCAGGACCTGATATGAGGTGATAAAACACCTTGCTGATGTCGTGGTGGATTTTTGCATTTCACACGAGAGATATTGGATGTTATCTGTGTCTGGGGAACACTTTGCCCCAGAGGCAGCCCAGTGGCCACAGACTGGGTCTGCTCTCTCTGTTTCTTTTTCAGGGTTTTAGCCATCCTTTTCAACATCTCTACATTACCCGCCTAACACAAACAGCACGTTTAAGATACAGCATTTAATCAAGCACAAGCACGTAAATAATCCATCAATTACATGAAATGCACAAAATCAAAAAGCTTGGGACATCAAAGGTGTAAAACTACGAGTGAGAGACAGAGCAGTGACCGGCTACGTGTGTCTCTCGGCAAGCTCTAGCGTCATCTCCGATGGCTGCCCTGCTACTTTACATGTCTCATTTGAATATATTGATTGGGCCATCTGTAAGCCATTTATCTCTTTCAAAGAGCCGTTAAAAACAGGCAACCACTCCCTCCCTCCCGCCCACCTCTGTGTCTCTTCACCCGTCTACACACTCTCACATACACACACATGGCTACACCCCCCCCCCCAAATACATAGATTTAACACATGCACACCCACACAAAGGCAGAAAGCTTCAAAAATGCCCATAACACACATCCGTCTCTCCAGAAAGCATATTGCATGCTCATCTGAAGCAGTCATCTTTGCTCGCGTGTCATCTATCAGAATTAAGAAAGAGGGGTCGTATAATAAACAGACGAATCGGATAATGAGTAACATGGCATGAGAAAGAGGAAACACAGCGCCAGGTTAGCCATGTGTGATTATAATATAGCTCTGTGGATGCTCAATTAAGGACTATGGACTGTGTTAATGTGGGCCTAAGCAGTCACCAGCACACTGTTTGTTTGTTTCTTCTTTTTTTTTAAAAATAAATAAATAAATAAATAAATAAAGTGATATGGCTAATTAATGTACTGGTATGGTGAAGAAGCATCAAGCATTCGGCATCGAGTCTGTTAATCTTCTTATCTCACTTTGCCTCCAAAGCTGAATCCTGTGCGAGTGTGTGTGTGTGTGTGTGTGTGTCTGTGTGTGTTCAAGCGTTTTGTTTTATAGCACCAGGGTAGCATATCTTCCGATCTTTAAAGCAGCACCCTAATAGTAGTAGTCCATCTGCAGTCCACTGATATTATTCTCAAACATGCAAAATCCTTTTTTGGAACAAAACCCCATGCCAACCTGACTGAGTTTCTCTGGCAGTATTGTGTATAAATCAGCGGTGGATGATTACTCCTCTGCTTGGCCTAAGTCCAGTCGTACAGTAGACAGGATGCCAGACATCCTATTCTGTTCAACACTAGCCTTTGTGTTGACTGTCATTTTATGTCTCGCTCTGTTGTTCTCTGCTTATACATCCCTGTTATATCAATAGAATTCCGTAGACTCGATGTGGACCTTGCTGGCTGTGCGCCATTCGCCGCACCGGGTTTTCACACACTCCGTGAGAGGTTCTGGCCACATCAAGGGATGACAGTGATGATTGCGTTTCTTGACGGTGCCATTTGAATGCTTATGAGTCAAATGGAGATGGCGGTGACCTTTCTGTGGTGCGTAAGTGCGGGCCCAGCAGATGGTGGAAAATTGGATGTGCTGTCTGGGCCATACGGAGCATATGTAGTGAGTTTGAGGGGACTCTGCGCAGGGCGGCACAGCCCAGGACATGGACTCTTGCCTGGTGAGACTGGCAGTGTGCTCTGACATTGGCACGGGTACAGCGCGCCACCCTCTGAGCACCCCCGCCATCCCTCCTCTCTTCCTTTATCCCTCAAACATGACTCCTGTTTGACTAGGCAGAGAGGTACTTAAAGGAATACTCCAATGTTTTTGTTTTGTTTTTTTGACTTAATCTTTATCGAGCACATCTGCTGCATACATGTGATTACAACGGACAGAAATGTCAACATGTCTTATTGTACTGAGAAAAGAACAGAAGATCAGCCCAGCCAAAGTTTAAGGGCGGTTTTGAACTCTGTCCATAAAAGACATCAGAGAATGGTTTCCATGCAATGATCGGGAACGATCTGCATCCTTTTGTTTACTTTCCACTGTGGTTTACTGCACATGCAAAATACGCAATTCTCCCTTCTGAAAAAGTCTCCGGAAAAAAAAAAAAAATACATTATGTAGATTTAAAGCTAAATTTGCAAATACCATTGACTGAAGAATTCACTGAAGCATTTTACAAAATATGGGTTTTGCAAAAACAACCCCTACAACTCCTTTTACTTTTTCTGTTCACACCGGCAGCAATTTTTCGCTTTGTGTTGCGCAAATCGCTCTGTATTGCTTGCCAGCGGGGGTTCCGACTGTTGGTTGCCATGGTTTCCCTGTAGTGGGATATGACCACACAAACTACAAAGCTAGCTAAAGAATGTATGTGCCATGCTATCAAACACTTCTAGCCTATAGGCAGCCTGGCTATAATCACCAGCTGCAATAGAAGCACAAGCCTGGAAAAACATTTCAATCCAACAAAACACAAATAATGTTTCACAGTGAGGAGAAGTGCACTACTGTATGCTCATTATCATTTGTAGATGCCACTTTGCATTGCTTTTAATTAGCCTAAAGTTAAACTCGTTTTCTTTTTCAATGATTGCTTTGTCTCCTACAGCTGTAAATAGCCAGCTCTCATAAAAAGAAAAAACGAACAGCCTCTTGGCCATATTGCAACGATGCATCACTGCTGGTGTGAACACGGGGTCAGACTTCCAATGTACGCCACTTCCTTTACAAGTGGCTTTTCAGGAAAGGGGTTCATTTCTCAATACAGTGATACGTGATACTAGTGACTGTCACACGTGAATCATACCACACCACACCACAGTGTGACACAGTGAACTCACTTCTCTGCATTTAACCCATTCACCAGCTGAAGCGCCTGGGGAGCAGTGCTTGGGGACGGTACCTTGCTCAGGGGACCTCAGTGTACCTTGTTGGTCCTGGGCCTTGAACCCACAACCTTCAGCCATGCCCTCTTTGGGTTGAAATCCAAATAGAGATACAGATGTTTGAAGCACAAAACAGATACATATACTTGCACTGCATTACTCCCTTACTGTATTATATAGGCCTTGTCACAAAATGTCTCTGTTTAATTTTAAGGTCATGGCATAGGCTCGGCAATAGGACAGTCCCACCCTGTTGTCATTCTGAATGAATGGCGCTCTCTCTGGCTGTTGTCCAAATACAACTGCACATCTGCAAGCATCTTATTGTACTGTGTGTCTCTCCCTATCACTCCACATCCCATCGGTTCATTCTTCTCAACAGCACACATTTTTTTTTTCACCACTCCCCCTTCTCTCATCCATTCTCTCCATCTCCTTGCTCCTTGCTCTTTTTTCCCCTCTTTCAGAGATCTTGGTGTCTGTACACAGTTCCTGCTCTGCAAATCCTTCAGCTGGATGGATGAACGTCCACGGCCCATTCATCATCGTGCTTATCCGCCGCCCTTGCCGCTGTTTTTATATCATCTTGCAGTCAACTTGACAAGTGATGTCCCAGTCTCTCGCTTTCTTATCCCGTCTCTCTTTCTCTCTCCTTCACTGTTTTCTACATCTTTGTCTTCTTCTTCACCTGTTCTTAGGCCACACTGCTAGGATGGGTGAGCTGCCATGCACACCGGCAGTAAAACGCCTATAAAAAGCTAACACCGCAAAGAAAGGGTAATGATGAAATTTAACTGCCTGCCTCACTGCACCTGGGGTCCAGCACGACCAGAGCCTTAAATCCCACCCCTCCCCGCAGCCGGCAGCGGACGCCCAGGGCACTGAACCGGAACTGCCCCGCCGGGGTCAATGCCACTGCAGACATGGAGAATTATTTCACTTTAAAGACGCGATATAGATTTTGTGGAATCTCATTTGGAGCTGCATAAAAGGAGCCGGCCATGGAAGTTTGAAATATATGAAAGGTGGAGGAGAGACCTCTCAGTGGAGGACAGTCATAGCTCTGCACTTAGCCTCCAGCGGGCCAGCTTGCTGCTCATCGTTGCAGTACTTATGCACTCTGGTACAACATATCACACCATTATATTGAGAGCTGTGTTGTGGTAAGTATAACATAAAGCCTTAAACATGCTTCTGACAGCCCCCTGGGTTGTGTTTTCTCAAAACTTACCCTACCTGATCTTCATAGTTAGCTGAGTGCTGTTAAAGTGTCAGGACAGAACTATTTTCAGTTCAGTGACTGGCCCATGCCCAGAATTTCCTCCTCAGAGCTGGGTAGAAATCCTGGCAGTCCAGTGCCCTGGGCCCCCTCCTCCCGCCTCCCACCTGTCCCTGGCCATGGTACAGGCCCCTCGCTCCAAGAAGTGAGCCTCCCGGCCTGCCGGCGTGGAAAATCACTCTTTGATGGGCCGGCAGGGCTGGCAGAAGAGGCAGCCATACTGCTGAGGGGAGCTGACACAAACTCTTTAGTCAGGGCCACAGACAGAGAGAAAAAGGGAGAGAAGAGGGAATCAAAGGAGGCGGGGGAAAAAAAAACAGTGAAAGATAACACATGGTCATGATTGTGGCTATTCCACCTTTCTGGTCAGCATTGAAAAAGGGTCCAATCTATATTTCAAATGAAACTGCAGAACATGTCATGCAGCGACCTGGCTGTTAGAGCTGTGTGAGGGGTTACATGTGCCTGGCTTACTTGCTGCTCTTGGAAATGGCTCTACTTAATTACTAACAGGATTATCATGACACGCATGCAATCACAAACATGATAATCCTCGTGAAAATTTGGAGAGCTCTCCCCGATGCCACCCTATAAAGAGTTACAACACAACCGGCCACAGTGACCATGAGAGAGCAGACAACTCTCATCTATACATTTATAGAAGAATCAAGGTACTGTGTGTGCATTGGTGGTAGACTGCAATGTGTGTGTGTGTGTGTGTGTGTGTGTTTGTGTGTGTGTGTGTGTGTGTGTGTGTGTGTGTGTGTACAGAGCGGGGGATGCTTTGGAAAGAGCAAAATGGCAGGTGCTGGATGATGCAAGGGGAGGAAGGAGGAGAAAGAAGATGGGGGAAGCGCATATAAAAACGAGCAAAAAAGAGAAAACAGAAAGACAGAAAAGGAAAAAAAAAAAACACAGAAGGCAAGATGCCACAGCCAAAACCGCCATAGCAGAAGGGCCCCCTGCGTTTGAACTGCCAATTCTAAAGTAATAACAGATAAATAGAGAGGGCTCTCTGGGCTACAATGGCAAACAGCTTGGGCCTGCCAAGGGAAAGAGAGCTAATGCTCTTGCTGGTGCACAGCCCCCGCGGCAGGCCTGGCGCACTCAGCCCCAGTGTCACACTGAATGATAAAGCAGACAGATTGCTTCGAACGGCAGACACTTTGATACCCAGCAGCCCCGGAGGCGCAGCCGGAGTGCCTCTTTAGCCATTCACGAGTTAATGTGCCAATTTGTTTTCCATTGCGCCTCAAGGAGAATTTATGAGGATGGACTGCTAGCGACAGACAAATACTAATAAAATGCTCTTTTTGTGGCAATTTGGTTAATTGGCCACAGTGGGGATGGGCTTGTTGAGTTGGAGGGAGTGATCTCTATGAAGATGGCCCTGCAGATGTTCATAAGCTTCTTCTGTAAAATGATCTGAGGGCCCATTCACTCTCCCACATACTGCTGCTCTCATCACATCTTTGCATGTACAGTAGGTAAACAAATCCACCATGGTGCTACCCTTGGAAAAGCTTGAAGGATGATGTGCACATGCCTGTGTCAGTACAGTGATACAATTATTTGGAATGATTATGCTTTGACTACTCCCCAGTAGTAGTGTAATTTAGGCCTGGTTCCATAAATGTACAATTTTGACCAGCCACCATGTTTGTTCATTTCAGAAAAAATAGGACATGGAGAACAAAAATGGACTGAAATCGGAAATGGCAGAGGCTTTAATGTTAGTGTCATTTAAAAAGCAGTGGTGCTAAGGATCCAATAGGGAAGCCACTACCGGAGTCGGCCAGACAGTAATTAAGGTCCTTTTTGTTCAGCATATTATCTCTACTGTTCCACTGTAAATTAGCCATGCAAAATTAACAAACCAACAAATAGCGAGGAAATCCTCCACAAATGGCTCGAGGGGGTCTCCTATGTATTCATATTCAATAGTAGAGTCATTGAATTTTGGCATTATAAAGGAATCACGGCACATTTGCTCCAGTCCAGTGCTCTGAAGATTTTTTTTAACAAAGAAGTATTATTAAAAAAACACTTCTTAACCTGCGTTTCCATCTTGGCCTTTTACCCAAGATAAGAAAAATTGTTTTTACAACCCAAACGGCACATATCCAGCTAAAATCACAGCTTTAATGAAAGCCCTACACATAATGAGAGCAGGAATCTCTGGCGCTGTGGGCTGCCCATGTATG
Organism: Chrysichthys thysi; assembly: GCA_030068315.1. Taxonomy (NCBI): domain Eukaryota; kingdom Metazoa; phylum Chordata; class Actinopteri; order Siluriformes; family Claroteidae; genus Chrysichthys; species Chrysichthys thysi. The sequence goes on from JAQLOM010000003.1 coordinate 7,071,348, forward strand.
TGGCATAGTGTGTGGGCCCTGGTATTGGTGCAGACTCCAAGTCTGTATGTGAGAGGTGTTAATGGGCTCACACAGGCCCACAGCTGAGCACAGTGCTCATTGCAGGTTGGTGCATTCAAGGTTCGGGGATTAGAGTGCATCCTGTGTCCAAACAGATGCTTCTGACAAAACACATCACACCGATGAAGCGCCCTCCTACGTTCCCACTTCCCCCTTTCAGGGAGAAAGATGGAAGACAGCAGAGTACTCCTCCACTTCTGTCACCCTCCCTCCAAACGCACACACTTACTCTCTGTAATCAATACAGGACTGCACAACAGGAAGACATCCTGCCTCAGGCAAGGAACACACACCTCTAGGCAGCTCCAGGCTACATGGCACAGTATCAAACTCAGTCCAAACTTCAGGTTACTATCTAAGCACTAGCATAAATACTGAACTGTTAAGAGTATGATAAACTCCAAAAGCAATCCCAAAGACAAAAGGAACTCACTCTGGGTCTTCCAGTGCAATATAGGACAAGAGTGGTCAACCCATCCCAACAGGGAGCCCTAGTGGTTCAAGTCACTTAGGGGCACCAACACATCCAAGAGGAGGAGTGTGTGTGTTGGGGGAGGGAGTAGATGTATAGATGTGCTATACCCAAATGACAAGCCCACTGGACCTATGGCAAGCCGCAATTAATGACCCGTGCACACATTACAGGATGAAAAATGCCCACTGTCCGAGCGCTGCGCGCCCTGCTTGGCAACTGGAATTCTTCATTACCCTGGTCTGTACAAGACCGGCCTGTGCTTTCTATAACAACACTTTCACATATATAGTAAAGCTATATGAGCACAACAACATAAAGAGTAAATTAGCTAATGTTATATATTAGTTCATAAATCATACTTTTTTGAGTGAATTTAGTTCAGCTTTTTTATAACCAGTTACCTAAGAATGAACTGATCACACAGACTAAGCTCTCTCCTGTAATGAATGAAGACAGGTATCCAAATCCCTTTTTTTTTTTTTTGCTGTCTCCACTACATATCCACTACCCCACTATATATCATCAACATGACACTAAATGTTGCTGGAAGATAGTGTGTGAAAAAAAAAGGCTGTTGATCTTTTGCTTGCTACTTGTTGCAACCTGACCTTTATCTTTTATGCTTGAGATTGTTGATTTTTCCCCCCTTCCTATTAAAGGATAGAGTTACTCTGGTAGCAATGTTCTCATGCGAGGTCAGCAAGGTAGACAACCACTAACCTCCCAAGGGAATAACTAATATACAGCAAAAGCCAACAAATGAGCATGAGAACACCCGATGACATGACATATTTCAGTATTTCACAAACATCACATATTTCAGAAACACCTTTAATGTATTGCAGGGTGGACTTTCCCTTTAAGGGGTTTGCAGAAGTTTTTTTTCCATTCAGAAAATGCTCTACGTACACAGGTAAAGCCTCGGGGTTAAAGGAACTCTTTCAAAGTTCATTTGAGTTCAACTGGATTCAAATGAGAGTTGAGTGAGTGATCAATTGAGTTCAACTGGATCTCTGAAAGAGTTAATACAATACTGGGAATTTAACTGTGTAGAACCCCTTTAGGGAGGTTAAACTGAAACCATCCAAGGAACCCTTGAGGAACGCTTTAAATTTAGCCGAATATAAATGGTATACTAAATACACCCCATACAATTCTTAAATCTAATCATTCACTATATAATGCAATGAGTGCCCTGGATTTTATACAACATGTCTTCCACTGGGTTATTCATTTATTCGGTGCATAATCTCAACATCTAAATTGAATACAGTGTGTAAATGCATGAAAAATCACTTTAAAAAGAGTTGGTTTATCTGATCATCCATATCTAATCAGCAGATCTGGCATTATAAACAGACTCATGCTGAGCTTCCCCTTGGTTTCAGGATGTTCCCCATGAAATTCGAACCTCTCCAGGAAGCCCCTATCATATTCCCATTGCCACCAATAAAACGTTAAAAGGCCCAGTCGTCCCTAATGTTAATTGCCATTTATGAAGTTAACAGATTCTATTTTTATTGAGTGACCAATTATCTGATTTGAGGAAGTTAATTACAAAGCCATAATATACTTACATGAAAAATTGTGAAATTTGTTTAAAAATGACCGCTCGTATCCCATAGTACGGGATTTAACAGAAGCGATAATTAGATTAGAAGTAAATTATCTTTCTCAGGACATCAGTTATTAAAAGTTAAATAGTGTTCAGTGACAACAATTAAGACCTTAATTAATAAAAAATAAAAAAGATTGTTTGGTAATTGAATCGAATTTGGGCCATTATAGAGCTGACCATCGCATTGTACAAAACGGCTGTACATGTATATCACATCAAATGCTACATATCTACATCAAATGCAAGACCTTAGATTAGATCCACTAAACCTTCAACAGATACCTACAATCCCATTGACAAACATCAGAATTAAAGAAATGGATCCCATCATATATTCATACAATCCCACTGTAACCAGGGACCGTACAATTTAAGACCTGATGATTTTCTGGGTGCTTTTGTGTGTCATAAATTCAGTGGGTACACACTGAGGGACACAGGTGGCTCAATCAAAACTGGCTGGGGGGCAATTTGTCAAGACCCCTTGCCATGATTAGCCCCATGTCCACACCAGACTGGAGGACAGCAAAGAGAAGAGAAAAGGAAGATACAAGGGACAGAGGAAGCTGATGAGAAAAAAGTGAACACAGAAATTGATACACGCAAAGAGTGAGTGAGTTGGGCAGGAGGTGGTACAAAGGGGCATGCGGTGGATGCTTCAGTGATTTCTAGCAAGACACCTCCCACTCATCCTCACGTTATGCCTTGATGAGCTTCTCCATTGTATCCTTTCCCAGGACTCAGCCCACTGCTCAGATCCCACCAAGAGGTCTTGCAGCTTCCCATCCAGTGCTTGCTTTATCAGCCAAAGCCACATTCATCAAAGCCTTGGCTGAACAATTAGAAATATTTACCCAAGCACTCACTGACCCAGCCACTGAAAACCCTCTCACTCATTTGTTTGTTTCTTTATCATAGTCAGGGAGTCGTCCACTTATCTGGACAGAGCACCCTAAGAGTCAGATGGCAATAACTTCCAGGAACTACAAAACAAACCATTAAACATATATAAGCCACAAGCCACACAATGAGACCATATTCATTCAAACTAACAAAAGGGCACAGCTAGGGGTATTGGCAGTGTTAGGAAAGAGTTTAGCAAAGCTTCTTCCTCCTGGCTTTGCCCCGTCTTGCCTCCCCCTGCTCAGAATCTGTAGCCAGGATGTGTATGGAGTGTGTGTAGCTTGGATTAGAGTGTCAGTGCACTAGAGCAGAGCTGTGGGGGGAGAGGTGGAAATAGAAAGGACACAGGCCCAGGCCCCGTCACTCCATTAAGCAGGGTGTCTAACATCCCATTTCCCTTGCACTTCCTCCCCTCCTAATCCCTTTATGCGAACCTCACTCAAGAGTAAGCATGTGTGAAATTGAGGAGTCTCTAATACACATCGCGTGGCCTGGGCTGGCCCCTGCGGCGACTGGGGCAGAGCCGGGGTGGCTTTAGAAAACTGTGCCAAGCAGAATTATATCATAATCAACAGCATCTTCTTTGTCCGCACCTTTATTGCACAGAGCCACTGACATCCAAACAATCCCATGGCAACTAGTGAGCAAAAATCCTAGACTTGAAAACCATTCTTAGGGAAGTGATTAAGACTTTGGACTACCAACCAGAAGGTTATGACTTCAAATTCCAGCACCGCTAAGCTACCAGGGTTGGATCCTTGAGCAAGACCTTTAACCCTCAACTGCTATATCCTGCCTCGTTTGTAAATCAGCCAAATGAGCCAACGATAATGTAAAAGGCAAGAGAACCAAGGATGCCAGGTCCTAAACCTCACCACAAAATCTTGGGAGTTTATCTCATCAATGGCGTGTTATTCTTACAACTTCACTCATCCTGTTTTCCTTTATCCACTGATTTTTTTTTACTATTTTTCAGCATCAGGATTTCTCCCTCCTTTGGCCCATCATATAACAATCTTCAATTCACCCTATCTGTCTTTACTTGACCACTTCTTCACTCCCTTGTTGTGGTCCAGTGGTCCTCCGCACGAACACTTAACAGCAATGGAGAGTGTCCTCCATCTATATTTGCTTTTCATTCCATTTTGTAAGTGCATGTTATTACTAGATCCCTGCTTTTACATCTCCAAGTGTTCATAAGGCATGCCTCTCCACATGAGAGCCATTGCAAGTGTTCTCCTTTTCTTTGCAAGAATACAACATGACTCCCCCTACTGTGTGGTTAGATGCCTATTTGCTCAGTCAATTTGCTGTTCCCAGCATCCAAGCTCATGCAAATACATTAGCTGATGTGTGGTGGGCAATGGCAGCTTGTGTTTCAACAGCTTGCAAACTATCTCAAACAGGCCTGTTTTTGAGGGTTCACCACGCAAAGCAGTCTCTTGAGAGAAGGAAAACAAGGAGACAAAAGTTAGTCTCATTGTCTCATACACATGATGTAAGATGCATAACATACTTCAGTACATGAGTGTTAGTTTGTGACCATGATAGTTACAGTCAGGATCAGGGATGCAACCAAATACATTATTCAAAGGCAGTGCATCCTAAAGAAATACAAATGCCGATAAAAAAAATAGTAGATGTTTTTTGTTTGTTTCATTCTTTTGTGAAAACTTGACAGACATGTTTATAGGGCGTATGATGGAGACTAGAGGTGTGGATCAGCAATGGAATCTATCAGGATGTACCAAAGAAAATTCACATGCTTGGAATATTTTTACATACATAAGTTCATACTTAGTACTTACAAAGGGCCCAAAGGTCCTGGGTTCGAGCCCTGGGTTCGGCATGGGTGCCTTTCTGTGTGGAGTTTGCATGTTCTCTCCGTGATCGCTTGGGTTTCCTCCGGGTACTCCGGTTTCCTCCCACAGTCCAAAGACATGCACAGAGGGGATTAGGTTAATTGGTGACT
>JAQLOM010000003.1:7145529-7161769 GCA_030068315.1 Chrysichthys thysi
TAAAGTTATTTCTGTGACCATTGTGAGTTTTTCTTTCATTGACTGAAGGGTACCAACAATTTTGTCCACGTGTGTACCTATTCATCTATCAGGGTACAGAGTATATGTGTGTTGAAATCCAAAAGTCAGTTCTGTCTGGGAACAGAAAGGTCATGCAGCTATCATGTCAAATATAGGCTATAACGTCATGCCACACCTAGTTCGATTTAAGAAGCACAACATACCAAATTGCATTTCTGCACAGATGCAAAATGCTTGCATAAATCTACTTTGTTATAATTAGTGCCCTTTATAGGGCACTCATTGAAATATTTGGAAATGCAAAATTTCAACCCTAGAATGTTATCGGAGGATATTACTTTATATTACTTTAGATTTTAGATGAGACTTTATATTACAAAATTGTTTTTTTTCTTCATTTTTATGTTGCAAATCAAGGTCAATCGGGTTAACATATAAGGCCAGTGTAGGGCAAATTAGTTCCAAATAGAGTATACAGGTGCTCCCCGACTTACGATGGCCCGGCTTACAATTTTTCAAAGTTACAATGATGATTGCGATATGCTAAAAATTTAATATAAATTGTGTATGACGTTGAACGATGCCCGAAAGTACTCGGACGACACCCTGAAGTACTCGGACGACACCCTGAAGTACTCGGACGACACCCTGAAGTACTCGGACGACACCCTGAAGTACACGGACAACACCCTGAAGTACTCGGACGACACCCTGAAGTACACGGACGACACCCTGAAGTACACGGACGACACCCTGAAGTACTCGGACAACACCCTGAAGTACACGGACAACACCCTGAAGTACTTGGAAGACACCCTGAAGTACACGGACGACACCCTGAAGTACTCGGACGACACCCTGAAGTACTCGGACGACACCCTGAAGTACACAGCTGATGCCCGGATCACTCGCCATGCGCGATGCCTCACTCTCTCCCGCAACTCACAGAGTTAATTTGTGCATCAGTGTACTGTACAGTCCAATAGTGCGTGTTTCTTTGTGTGCTTCAAGAACTAATTTTAATTCAAAAGCATGTCTTCTACAGGAAAAAACTCCTGAGTAGGCTAGGCTAAGATAGGCTAAGTGGTTCAACACAGTGGTTCGACATACGATATTTTCAAGTAATGATGGGTGTTGCGGAACGCATCTCCATTGGAAATTGAGGACTACCTGAATATAAAAAATATAAGAATAAATCCTTATAAACTTGAACATTTATTTAGGATGGGAGAAATCCATGTGGTTCTATGACCTCAAAAAAAAAGACATGGGGAGGCCATTTTGGATGTCCACCAAAGTTACCAAATATGGTCCTTTGCCTGATATAGGGTTAAGTATTATTTTGTCCTAATTATTATATACTTGTATATTATTGAAATTGCATAGTTGTATTTAATTACATTTCCAAGAAACAAATGTGTCTGATTCTCTCATCTAGTTGATAAAAGTATGCTATACATCAATTTAGCTCCCAATCAAGTTCATCAATATATTCTCAAGACTCATGTCAGTTCATCATCTGCTTTGACCTTCTCGAGCTACAGAATGTAACTAGTGCTAGAACTAGGTATGTATATTTGAATACAGATAATCCAGTGGACTGCAGTGTTGACCTTGAGGATGATCATCCCAGGCCCTACCGCAGTAAAATGGTTCAGCATTCTGAATAAGCAAAGATTCATATAAATGAAGTTTTCTCCTTTGCCTCTGTAGAAGGCATCTCTAGAACTCCATCTAGGTTGCATGTTGAGGTAAGTGTGGCTTAATTTGCTAACATTAACTGGCTATATTTAACTAAGTTAGCCTGTTTTCTTTGCTAATGCCAGACTTGTCTTGATTCCAGGAGCTAAAACATAAAATAAATTTGCTAAGCAGTAAGTAAAATGCTAGTTATTTGTACATATCTAACCTTATTTTTTACTTCTAATTAATTCATTATCAAATTACAAAGAATTAGTCATACATATGATCAGCAAACGTACAGGGAGTATATGACGTTTTCAGGCAAAATAGTATAGATGCTTTAAAACAAAAACAGTTTTAGTTATAAACAATTTCTTTTCATATGAAAATGACATTTAGCCCATTTTTTTCCCTTTTAAAAGTGGTCAACTTTTTGCCCACTCACTTAAGTATAATTTGCCAGTAACATCTCCACTAACGTATTTCACATTTTGAAGGGGAAAAAAAAGCTCTGCAACAAAACGATTAGCTAATACAGAAACCTCTTCAGTGGAGCATCTCATTGACTTTGGGTCAGTCAGAAGAGCTATGAAGTTATGACAATTACAACAATTACACAAATCCAGTCCAGTGTTCAGAGTTTTAAATCACTGGTCAGATTCCTCTTTTTTTTAAATCCCACTTCACACAGCAGACACCATGTGAGTGTGAATGAACAGGTTTGAGTGTGCTCAACATGAGTATTAGACTATATTATTCAGGATGCAGGCCAGAGGTCTTCTGAAGATTTTTCAGTTGTGAGAACCATAGCACTGACATTTTTCAAACAATACAGCAAATCAGATTACTACTCGCTAAAATGCAGAGATTTCAGGTTTTTAATTCAGGTCAGATTTCAATTGGTTTGTAATTCATTGGTTGTTCAGGGAAAAGGGGCTCTAAACTTACTCGAGGATGGAAGCCGTCCGCGTATGACAGCATTATTTATTGCACACTGGCCTTTATTCTTTGATAAGATAGCTTGGCTTGAGAACCTGCGACTAGGAGAGAATGACACCCCACTGTAATTGTGACTAATTGTGTTGTGTGACTCTGTCACTGTACATTTAGAAATGCTTTGATATGATAAAAAGCCCATCAGGCTTTATTAGATATCCGACAAAGTAAAGAACATTTACTTTGTTATCAAACTTCACCCCATGAAGCCTGCAGTTATTCTGCCCAGGAGTGCAGTGATCATAGGGCAGTTAGCCTAGCTATTATCAGTAATCTTTTAAGTACTCAAGCATATTTAATTAGTGTGTTTCAATCAGATTAAATAGGCAGCAAGATAAGAACTGACCCAATTGAATATAGTACCTTTAGTTTGGCCAAAGTTGAATATATCTTTGGATTTATTCTTCTCGTTCTAGGCAATCCTATAATTCAGTTCGCTTCAGCACAGCAAGCATAAACATTTCAACTGAGGAGTATTTTTACAGGGTGGCACTGTCACCTCACAGCAAGAAGGTCCTGGGTTCAGACCCTGGGGTCAACCTGGGTGTCTTTCTGTGTGAAGTGTGCATTTCCTCCCCGTGTCTGTGTGGGTTTCCTCCGGGTACTGGAGTCAGTTTCCTCCAAAGACATGCACAGAGGGAAATTGCCTGTAGGTGTGAATGTGAGTGTGAATGGTTACCTGTCCCTGTGCGACCTGTCCAGGGTGTACCCCACCTCTCGTCCGAAGCCCGAAGTCAGCTCGGATTGGCTCCATCTTCCCCCGCGACCCTGAACAGGATTAAGTGGCAGAAGATGAGTGAGTGAGAGTGAGTACTTTTACATACTTTTTAATGGAATCACTAGTTTCTTTTACAGTTAGGTTATTTACTATTTAGTTGAAGAGATATAACAATGTTTGTAGATACAGGGGGTCTTCAGGTTATGACACAGTTCCATACCTACAACAGTGATGTAACCTGAATTCTGGTGTAAGTTGAAACACACCCCAGCCTAAGTCACTTACCCCGCCTAACACAGTTATAAAATCATAATCTAGAACAGTTGAATAACCACTTAGCCTAGCTTAGGTATCTCAGCCTAGCTTAGCCTAGTTTATGTAACCAGGTTGAAATTATATGTATATAGTTTATTGTTTTTCCTGTTTCTTTGAAACTTCCCCAGCATCTCAAATGTTCTTTTATTTGATTAGTTAAAATATTTGTTTTCAGATCACAGTCCCATTTACAAAAAAAGTGCAGTTGGGAAGCGTGTGTATTGTGGGTACTGTCGCTTTAAGACTGCCGTATTTATACCATTGTTAACGTCCTGGAGGGGAAGAGGTGAGTGTTTAATGCTGCTCGTGATGAAAATGAATTGTAAAGTTTTAATATGGTAAAATGAGTGATTGTGTAGTCCTGTTGGGTTGTTTTAGCTTTAAAGAATATGTAGTTATGTTATCAGTTGAAGTTCAGTTGTTTTAATATTTATTTTGTAGAGTTTTGTATCATGCTCCACGGTGCTACGAGCTCTTTATGTGCTCCTTATTGCTAACAGGGAGACCGATATTTTATGCTGTGGAGCGAGTTAACATTTAAGTGAGATTTCATTTAAATCACATTTCTGTCAACAGAGAGAGTTTGTCAGAGAGGTTCAAACCTGATGTAGGCAGCCGCACTGTGCCTCTGAGTTCCATCCAGCCATGACACCCCGCTACACAAATACTGAGCTCCGGCTACAGATAGCCACCGCTGAAGCTGTTCCATTAATAATCACAAAAAAACCTGAGGTAATGCACTGTACAGTACACCAATACACAAGGTAACTCTGTGGGAGAGTGAAGCCTCGTGCGAGGCAAGTGATCCGGGCATCGGACACGCACATCTGGGTGTCGGCCGTGTACTTCCTGGCCATGTACTTCCTGAACATCTGCGTACGTCATACTCTGTTACGCTGGCCTGCCATATATATACATATACACAAATACACACACACACACACACACACACTCATTCATTCATTCATTCATTCATTTATTTATTTGGAAACATTTTACTCCACACTGGCCATATATCGTAATTCTACTGACCTTCACTTTCATTAGAAAATTGAAAAAAAAAGACTATATTAAGTCTTTTAATATCCAATAACACTCTAAGGTTAGAATTTAGAATTTCCAAGTATTTCAGTTAGTGCCCTGTAAAGGGTTAATGATAATGTGCTAACCTAATAACATATTAGAATGCACCTAATCTTACAAACCAGTGATTTGAACCGTAGCTTTCCCTCCTGTCAGAGCAGCTTTTATAGGAAGTAATCAACATCTAACCAACTGGATTTAAAAATTCAACAGTGCTGTGCTATAAACCATAATAATACCAAATTTTATTATTGTGCTTTATGATAACTTGCTTATTACATATTTGCATTTTATACTGACATGGCTTTACTATGGAAAGGTAACAATGGTTTTTGTTCCATGGCATTACAATAGTTTTATTATGGTGCTTATTTTATCTGTTATGGTACTCTTATGACATTCCCATAGGTGGCTATATAGTTGAAAGTCATGGAGTGATATTAGATTGATGAATCATATAGAAGAAAGAGCTAGTTTTGGGGGATGTTGTTTTTTCAATACCAACCACCCCCCCCCCCTTTTCCGTCATAATGTATGGTTTATTTTTATTATAGTTCGCAGGCATAAAATACACATTTAAGCCACAATCTTCAGTCTGCAGTTGGAAGACTGATAGAATAAAGGAAAAGAATTTGCAATTATTCTGTGCTCTGTAAAAGACAAGGAATGGAAAGAGTCAGTCACTGTGACAGAGTGAACAGGTGCAATAGCACGAGTGAGGAGAAAGAAGGAGAGGGAAGAAAGGGTCAGCAACAGATAAAAAAAAAAGCTAGAGAGATGCCAGGCTAGTATGGAAAGAGATGAGACGAAGGAAGAGGGTCAGATGAAGAAACAGAAATAGAGGTGGAGAGAAGAAAGGTAGAGGTGAAGAGTATGTGAGAGAATGAGAGAAAGAGAGCGATAGAGTGAGGAGAATAGGAGAGAGAGAGAGAGAGAGAGAGAGAGAGAGAGAGAGAGAGAGAGGTTAATAGCAGGCAGAGGGCTCAGGGCTGATAGAAATGCAGAGCGCGTCTGGAGCCTGGCGTTCGGTGATGGGCTGGAGCTCAGATCTGGCGCACGCTATAAAAGAGCTCATTGAAAATAATTCAGAGTGACGGCTGTGCAGGCCCAGAAACAGGAGGCAGAGAGAGGAAGAGAGAGAGAGAATGGACTAGAGAGATCAGGCAGAGCAGAGAGAGAGATGGAAGTATGGGAGCAGAGGAGGGGAGGGGTGGTTTGTGGAGAAGATAAGCTAAGCAGGAGGGGAGGTACAGTGTGGACATGGTTTATAATGCACAGCTGAGAGGACGCATGACAGTGATAAGAAATAAGAAAGTATTGTAAGGGGAAAGTAAACAAAAACACAGAAAAGTAGAAAAAGACTGCACTGAAGGACTCCACAACGGTGCCGGTACAGTCTACTGCAAACCTGAACTATAAAAAGAGGAAATTGGATGCAACCCTAAACTCATCAAGTCAAAAACTGGGGAAAAAACTACCTTCTCCAGGGAACATATCCATAATACAGGGAGATGCATCAAATATTTCTCATATTAAGATTACTCTAGGATAAATAGAATAGTATTAAACTTATTTTTGGCAGAAAATGCAGATGGTTTTGCTTCTTTCTAGAAATAAAAGCTTAAATAAGTAAAATGCCACTTCCAAAAAAAATCTGCCACTTCCAAGTCTGGAAAACAACCAGGTGATATTTTTCAACCTTGCCTAAAACCTGCCTGATACAGCCTCAGATTCATGTTCTTGGCTGACAGAAGCAGAAGCTGATGTGATCCACTGCTGTTGTAGCCCATCCACCTCAACATCCTTTGTGTTGTGCATTCAGAGTTGTGCTTTTCAGTTCACCGTTGTTGTAAAGAGTGCTTAAGTGAGTTACCATAGCCTTCCTGTCAGCTCAGACATGTCAGGCCATTCTCGTCCTCTATATTGCAGAACGGCTGATTACTGGATGGTTTTTTGTTATTCACACACTTCTGTGTAAAGTGAAAATGCCAGGTGATCAGCGGTTCCTCCCATACTCCCATCCTCTAAGCACCCTCTCTGGAACCCGCACCCATGTCATGGTCAGTCACTGAGACCATGAATCGTGAGCATGACCAGAAGCCCTTGACCTGTACCTGCATCATTTCATGCTACGTGATTGGCTGACTGGATGAATGAGTGAATGAATGATCAGGTGTACTGCTTGTAACACTCAATATAATATTTTACAGTAAACAAATCTAACAATACGTTATTTTCAGTTTTATAAAGAAAACAGACTCCAAAAGACTCTGCAGCCAAATTCAGAAGTTTAGAGGCATGAAAATACTTTTTTTTTTAAATAAATTATAAATCATGCACAATATAACCAGATTCATAAATAAACTAGATTTTCTAAGGATGTTATGTGCCTTTTTCAGGTCGTCTTTAAATATGCGTGAGGTATGAGATCATTATATCTCACCTTGATGTTCTGTTTTCCACACGCAATTTGCTGGGTGGAAAAATTGAAACCTCTGACACGTTTCTTCCCTCCAACCCCCTCTGTCATGACAATGAGCAAATCATTTTTGCATTTCTGCACTTTTTGCATTTCACAGAGCAGCAGTGCAGTCTCCATGTCAGTGCTGTTTTCCAGAGCGTTCAGCCATCGCGCACAGATCTAAGACTGCCATCCATGAGAGGGAGTGGCTCCCTTCTTCACCCAGCCCCACTATATTAATGTCAACTTGTGGACCTCTATTAAACTGTGCAAAGCTCATTCCAGCCACAGAGATGTCGTTTACACTAGCGCCGGTGCTTAAGCACACAGCAGAGCCACTGAGAGGCATTCGAGGGGTAATGGGGCTTGCAGGGGTGCCAGAGAAGAGCTAGGGGTTTCCGTCAGGGCAGCATCCAGCTGAGGTCCCTTTACCAAGCTTCAAACCACCCCAAAACTCACATACTTTTTATATCCAAACCAAAGGCATATATGCATAATTTGTCCACTGGCTAGCAGATGAGACTCATATCTATGCTTTGTAGTGCTTCTGCAAAGGTCGACTTTGAAGACATGCAGCCTTTTTTACGTCCTCTTCAGAAGAAGGTCCAGAGTAGTCTGAATGCACCGAACACTGAGTTCAGAGCACCGTGATGAGATATCGAACCAGCCTGTGCAGTCCATCACACTATGATTTATAGGTGATCCTCTCTATAAGCACTGGAACGGCGAGCTCCTATTTCACCGAGGGGACAATGGAGCAAAAATTCATCCAAACAATTCAACAAAGTTTTAGCTCAACTTTAAGTTTAAATAGGGGAATTGAATTAACCACCACGGCAAATCAAATCAGTAAGCCATACTGCGAGAGACTGTGAACAACAGAGCCTTGCGTTTTTCCTTTTCTTTCTTTTTTTTTTTTGTTAAGGCTTGCTATCTTCAACTTGAATCAAATCTAATCAAAAATGTCTGATTCTCAATCGCTGATCAATTTGGCATGCCTCTGGACATCGTGGTAAACATCTAGAAAGTCATTTTCTGGCATATTAATGTTTACATCCAATCAGTAGAATGCGGGGCAGACTAATTAAGTCAATCAGATGCCGGAATGTGCAGAAAATGAGAAGTTCACCTGGAGACCACAGACAATTGATCACTTCAGACCTCTTCACTCAATTGTTTCTTGACAGCACTTCAGAGCCTGTGAATTAGCACAGCTACATATGGTGATTAAAAAGCCATTTCTCCCATCAAAAAGAGCAGCTACCTAATTGTGGGCAAATGGAAGAGGTCTACACTAATGGTTACATTGCATGCTGCATCACTGCACCATTTTAGCCAATTTTCAAAGTGAAAAAACATGGCGGTATCGTGACCATAAAAAAGTCAAAAGAGATATTTTTCCCCCACAATTTTAAACACCATTAAAAAAAAAAGTTTGTTGTAATATCACTCTAAGCATTCAACAGTTTTCTTTATCTACTGTATTTTATTTGTATGGTTGGTGCCGTCTTTGTGCATGCAATTATTTCCCCCAACCTTTTCTTCTGTACTTGGTTTCCACAATGCCTATTCTATAGAGGAAGATGGAGCCTGGCTGAGACATTTTGTGACTCCAAGGCAGAGAAAAGTCCAAACACAATGCACGCACACACACACACAAAAAAAAGCCAGCCTGGCTGTTATCTGCCTCGGTCAGTCTCTGTACACCACCTTCCTCATTCTCTCCCTTTCTCACTCTTTCGTCCAAACTAGCCTTGCTCCTTGCTTCCATCGGCCTATGAAAAATCAGCAAATAAAAAGTTACATTAACCCCGCGCCGACCTTTCCCACGTAATACACTGCAGCGTGATGGGGTGGTGGGGGAGCTTCATCGAAAAGCTGTCACTCTCCACCATCCCAAGCACTGCCTGGGGAACATTTACCGGATAATTAATATATTAAATGCATGAAAAATAGTTACACAGGGGCCTCTCGTCAGCTCTTCCCCAGCACGAGGGGAAGAGGGATACAGCCTGTGAACCATCAATATACAAGCATCCCCTTTCAATGGGCCATCATAAAAACTGCTCATAATTTTATGGCTTCATTCACAGCCCTCGCTGTAAAGGAAGGCCATATTTCCTCGTAATTCACTGGATCTCTCTCGGCTTTTACGATTTGGCGGTTTTAAGCTGCCGCCCGCCGCAATTATAAGGTGGTCCTCACGTTTGTGTGAAGGACATGCAGGGGTCAGTGGCCAGCACCATGACTAAACAGGACAGGAGGGCAAAAGCTAAGCTTAAAAATACGGTAAAAATGCCCAAGCCACTTTTTGTAGAATTACATATACTGTAGCTGTCCATTTTTCTTTAGAGACAAAAAAAAATACCCTTCTCCTCTGACCAAGCTGGGTATTGTACTCTGTAATAAATAGTAGCTGTCAGGACACCTTACAAAAAAATATATCAATCTGAAAGTAAACAAAAGCAGGATAGAGAAACTACTCCTCATCAGGAGACCATGAGTATAAGTGTGTGGTTCGTTCCTGTTTGGATTTGGATATGAAGCATGAAGTCTGCTGTACCTGTTCTTACTCAGCAGCCGTGCCTGAGTTAGATTTTCTTTGTCGGAGGTAAAAAAAAAAAAAACAAATAAAATAAAATAAAATAAATAAATAATAATAAAATAAAAAAAAGAAAGTCCATCTGATTTCTGAAATGAAAATAAACATTGCTTATTATGTTGGGGTTTTTTTTTAATGGAAAAAAAAAATCAAGTTTACTCGCCGCGTTCCTCCTGTAGTCTATAATTAAACTGCTCTCAGCTATTTTCATGGAACATTACCTTGAGTCATGTGATTATTATTATCGTCACCCAGACACAGATGAACAAACGCACGGACAGACGTGCAGACTGACGTGCGCTCATGAACATAATAAAAAGACAAAAGGTGTGTGCAAACTCTCCGTCTTCCTCAACCAGAGCAAACATGCTCACGTAAGACAAATGGCTTTGCACTGAAATGAGAAATGGGACCGCACTGCACCGAGCAGCTGCTATAAGCACGGAGAGAGGGGAAGAAAAAAGAAGAAAAAAAAAAAAACAGTGAACGCTGGAGTCTTACAGAAATATTTATTATGAGTGAATATCAACACTATGGTTGGCACACTGAACAAATACACACACTTCTTCTTCTTTACCAAATCAGGTAAAAAAAACAACAACCCAGCATCTCTTTAGGAACGCATAAAAACATACACTTTTCTCTTAAGGATGCCAAAAATGAACTAAATAAATAAACGGAGCCCCTCACAATGCCCTTTCACTCATACAAAATCTTGTCTGCGCCAATCCATTATCAAGAAATATCCCCCTGAGACCCTGCCGTTATTAATAGTGTTATTCATTAAATATTACTCTTGTCAAAGGGGAAGCATAATACTGGCCTGGAGACAGGAGCCCAGATCCAGGAGTAAGCCGAATTAATTTTCTGGAGCAAACGCCCCGTTTCCGCAAATGACATTCTGTACCGTTAGCATTTTAAATGTGACACAAATGGCACTCAACACAATTTAAAATCCAAACAGTGGCTCTGAGTGGCCCTGGCATATGGTCTAGCTATGCCTCTGAGTGGAACACTCACCAAAGCAAAGGTCAGCGTGGTGCCAGCACACGCTCTTTCCCAAGGCTGGCTCTCTCTCAACATGCTCCATGAGAATGACTTATGCGCAATAACATTCAAACACATTCCTCTAGCACACTGGCAAAGTGCAAAATGAATGCAGCAGAATGGAAAAAGACTCGGTGCCCTGAATGACCGGAGAAACAGAGGAGGACCACAGTGCACCCGGGGCTTTTTTCAAGCCTGTTGCCATGCTGCAGTATAGAGCTGTTAATGATCAGAACTGATTAGTGTACATAATTAACTTTTCTGAGATCAGCTCCATTCAGATTCATCTTCTTTTCCGCATGAAGCTTTTACAGGCACCAGTTTACAGGAATCTGTTTTTGTAAAGACATTTACTTTTTTGCATCATGTAGTTTTTTTTTTTTTTTTTTTACAAATCTCAACATTTGTGTCTTCTGCGAGAAATTTGACGTTATCGATTGGAATAGTGTTACAGTGCTAGAGCATACCCATTACATTACATTAGATTTCTGTCATTTGGCTGACGCCCTTATCCAGAGCGACTTACATTTTTATCTCATTTATACAACTGAGCAGTTGAGGTTAAGGGCCTTGCTCAGGGGCCCAACAGTGGAAGCTTGGCAGTGCTTGGATTTGAACTCCTGACCTTCCGATCAGTAGTCCAGCATCTTAAACACCTGAGCTTACCCCCTGCCCCGGTACTCTTCGCACATAAACTAAAACCCATGCTAAACTCTCATTACGCAGGACTTATCGGTTTATGCCTTAAAGGTCCACTGTGAAAGATTCAGACTGCAACCACCTGAATGCCCCTCCCTTTCCAAGTGTATATTAGAACTTACGAAGGCCGTCAGGTACCCATAGTGTACTCCCAAGTACTTACAACTTATATTCACACTCCTGTGCATTTCTTATGCAAAATAATAAGTTCGAGCCTCCATTTTTCAAAATTTGGGTCCTCAAACACTGATTCCTCTTATATCTTCTTCTTCTTCTTTCCGGTGCTTCCTTCTTGATCCGCGCTACTACCTGTAAAAACGAGAAACACAGAAGGTGCTCTCTCTGTTTGTCCAGTCTGGGCTACTGCAGCAGTGCTACATGTAGAGGTGGACCTGCTCCCTATGTAGATATAAAGGGCTCACTCTAAAATTACATAACACAATGATATGTAGTTACAGGTAATTATACACTAATGAAAAACATGCTTGTGAATAATTTTTAATTTATTTCTACTAATAAATTGTGTATATTCCTACATAGTGGACCTTTAACCCTGCTCTGGTACCATGAAAAAAAGTCCCATTCTTGATACCATGGGGTAAATCTGATCACGGCTGTCCACAAAACCTTTTTCCTGGTTGTAAAACATTTATTTCTTCTTTCCCAGTATCTGCATCAGTCTTTTTTGGGAATGCATAGTGGACGGCAGTACAACCCGCTTGTTCTTCTTTGGGACAATGGACAAGAGAGTGAAACTGTTTCTTGTTATCTTAGTGAGACTACACCTTCCCCTGAATCCAAGGAGAGATTCATCACTGTGCACCCAGAACCTTGAAATAAGGGGAAAAAAATACCTTCATCGCATCGAAGGTACTATGGGGTCAATTTGACCCCAAAGTGAAAATAAATCTAAATAAAAAATAAGCGGAAAGACTGTGAAACTATTGAACATGTGC
This sequence comes from Chrysichthys thysi, assembly GCA_030068315.1. Lineage (NCBI taxonomy): Eukaryota > Metazoa > Chordata > Actinopteri > Siluriformes > Claroteidae > Chrysichthys > Chrysichthys thysi. The sequence continues at coordinate 7,158,111 of JAQLOM010000003.1, forward strand.
CACACACTTAGGACGATCTTAAGAGAAAATGTGTGGCAGGCAAGGGCACTAATCGTGACATTTTCCAAAAAAACATGGTGCAAAGAGGACTGGGGTCACATAGACCCCATGGTACCAGACCTTTTTCAGCATGTAATCTGAGGAAACTAAGAACATCTTAAAATAAAGCTAATCCATATAATAATTTATGTATGTGTATTAATATGTACTATCTTATGGCCTCCTAAAGTAAACCTATGTTAAGCATATGTTATTTATCATCTATCTATCTATCTATCTATCTATCTATCTATCTATCTATCTATCTATCTATCTATCTATCTATCTATCTATCACACAAAAGACTGACCAACTTACACCTAAACTGATTAATCAGAAAGTGTTGATTAATTCGATATAACAGCAGTTCGGAGTGAAGTTCTGGTTGCATTACAAATCAAGGGTTTATATTAAAGCTCTCATTTTCATTTGTTATTGTTTCTGTAGTAACAACCTATCCACAAGGCAGATGCTTCACATAATCAAAGTGTTTATGATAGTTTGTAAGTCACAGGTGAAGCTGTCCCTTTAAGATTTCCACCAGAAAAAGTCTTCAGGACAGAGAACGCTGTACCTTGCGGTTTCTTGTTAACATGACAAGTGGGTTTTTTCCCCCCTATTTTATTAACTTCAAGAGAAATTAAAGAAATGCAATTATTAAAAAAACCCAAATAAAACACTTTATGATGTGCTGTTATGGGAAAAGAATCAACTTCGACATGGATCCAGCAGCTCGTCTTGATTATTTTCCTAGAACAATTTACAGCTTTTTATAGTCAGGCAAAGCACATGTTCAACATGATTATAAATTATACTCTTTTATATGTACTGCATATTAATTTAGATTATTTTATAACGTCATCATGAATATTTAACTAACAGCTGGAATTCTGTAAACAAGCATAATAACATCACTATCTATAGATAGTTGAAGATGTTTCGGGTTTGATTTGTGTGTGAAATCAACACCGCGTTGACTTCCACTGCAGTTGCCCGTGACTATAAAAGTCATTACAGAAGCTTCAGAATGTGTGTCAGCGACAGACAATAGCCTGCCACACATAATAAAAAGCAAACTGTAATTTGTCTCAAAAAATGCCAAACCTATTATTTAATTAATTCTGCAAACATTCCATCATTCATTAAGATCTAGTGCCCAGACTCTGCTCTGAAGAAAGGCAATCAGAAACTGTAGCCAAACATTCTTGGCTAGCAGCACATAATAGCCTTATAATTAAAACGGGCCTTTAATCAAGGCTAAAGCGGAATATTTATTTGTTTCCATTTAGTCCTTAAATGGCATAGCTAATGTATTCAAGTCTAATGTCATAGAGGCAGAGGCTGATTTGTCTTTCCATCCTCCTTTACATATTCACAAGTGACGGGGGGAAAAAAACATGTTCGTCTTGTAGCCAAACTGCCGAGCAAGCATGGAGCACATACAATGCGGAGTGTAGGTGATCCTGGAGAGCCAGCAATAAGCAGGCCTAATCCTGTTGACTAAGAATGGGCACAGGGAGCCATGCCAGGATGCGAAGAGAGCTCGGTTTGTTGAATGCGCTGGGGAAATCCTCGCTGTGGCACGGTGGCCCTCAATAAGCATCCTCTGCTGCCAATGGGCACCAGTGCTAGGCTGGCACACCTAACAATCAACAACCCGTCTCCTCCCTCCCACCTCTCCCTGAGCATGTCCAGGCCAATTTTCCCACTCCAACTTGGAAATGTGGGGTTTTCATAAATTATTACATTAGAATAGAGTTGCAAATTGACTGCAGGATCTGTTTTCGGTCGAGTGTTTTGTTTGGGGGGGTTTTTTGTCCTTGTTTTCACCATGCAACCTTTCGGTAACGAACAGCCGCTAAACTTGAACAGTCACACAAATGGAAAATATAATATCACCATAATATCTCGATGTAAACTCAAAGCTAGTTCTCAGTAATTCTTCTCGTTCTGGCTGGGTATTAACTCCTGCTAAAAGGCAATGGGAGTTCAGTAGTGAGTGAACAGGCCACACAAGCTGTTGAACCTCCATTACAGAGAAATGCCACAATATTATTAGAGACATGTGACATTTCTGCTTTGAGAGACAGCCTCCTATTGTTCCTCCGAGTGTATATGTCAGTCTAATACCCTTAACTCTCGACTCGACTAGCAGCTCAGTGTCATATGCACGCCCATTCAATACACTGCAGAGCTGTACTGACTTAATGCCAAGCTTCTATTAGTCCTGTAAAGATTTTCTTAAGTCATTACAAGAGTGTCACCAGTTAATGAGATGACAGAGATTATGGTGATCTAGAGAAGCACAAAAGACATTATTATGAACCCCCCCTCCCTCTTTTGACTCAAAGTTTCCTTTTTTCATGCTTCTTTCCTCAGAAATGATTGAATATTAGCCGATTAATCAGCTCTGCCGCAGGTTAAGAGAGCTAAACGAGCGAACAGCTTCCTCTGTGCCCATCAGGCCACGGCTCGGCCATTAGGACAGAGGGATATGGGCAGGGGAATGAAGGTCCTCGGGGGCTTGTAAGTGGAGCCGCCTGTTCCCCGGCAGCCCTATAAAATCATTACTCCCTCATCCTGCTTGGCCTTTATGAGCTGTGTCCTGATGGCCTAACAGACAGACCAGCACCTTCACTCTCCTGACTGTAGATCAGACATTCTGCCTGGTGCATGCTGGGACAGGCTGAGAACACATCAGCACCCAAACTAAACTGAAGACTAAGTGATTGGTCCGTCCCGAGTTTACACCACGGATCAGGAAACTCCTCCGCATGGATGGAAATGTGGACTGAGCTTCCCATTCAATATCCATCTCACGGATTTCATGGCCCGAAGCAGAATGTCATGGCACTGGTTCTAAGGAGCTCTCACGGACCGGGGGTGTGGTGCACAGCGCGGCACCTCAACAAACTTTTTCATCAAATGCTAGTCAGAGCCTGAAACAAGCAGCAATATTTAGCAGGGTTTTTTTTTTTCAATGGATCTGCCTGGCCAACTACAACTTACAAGTAAGACTCATAGAGGGAGTGGTTAGCAACAAATTTGGCCCTATACCAGCCAGGAAATAGGGCCATATGGCCATGCCACACACAAAAAAAAAAAGGTCCATACTACAGAAAATAGGGTGTGATGCGTTTAAGAAAACAGGACCTCATACAAGCCAGAGAGATAGAACCCTGTACAAGTGCCAGACAGAAAATAGGACCATTCATCTGTAAGAAAATAAAACTGGCTACTGCTCAGAATATAGTACCCAACAGTCAAATAAAATGACATACACCATACATCCACTGTTCTGCTAGAGAATTGGACTGTAATGAGGTCCATGTAGCGTGGGCACTAATTTACTGGTATAGACTGTAAGAAACTAACCTGGAAGATTTTTGAGCTCAGCCACTGTGTTTGTGATTGTGTAAGTAACGACAGACTGATCAGCACCTGTGTGCTTAGTATATGAAATCTGCTGCTTGTCAAAGAAACATCAGTATCAATAAGTGTGTGTGTGAATGTGCATGAGTTTACACTTGCAAAGGAATATTAATTGCATGTGTGTGTGTGTGTGTGTGTGTGTGTGTGTGTGTGTGTGTGTGTGTGTGTGTGTGTGTGTGTGTGTGTGT
>JAQLOM010000003.1:7185821-7199768 GCA_030068315.1 Chrysichthys thysi
AGAGAGAGAGAGAGAGAGAGAGAGAGAGAGAGAGAGAGAGAGAGAGAATTAAATCGTTTTGGCATTACAAACCAAGAAGGTTCATCAATGTATTTTTATGGCATACGCTTCCATAAAGTATCAAATGAAGAGAAAAAAGCTAACGAGTGCTGTCAAATTCTCAGATCGCGTTTAAGTGTAATATTTGATCATCTTTACCTTGAGACAGCTGTCTAACAACAACAACAACAACAACAACAAGACTGATGCATTCATATCATTTTCATTGTAAACTACAGGACTGACACCTATTTCTCCAGTGTATGAATGTTACACTGTACACAACTGGGTCTCTTTCTCCACCGTGCTGTAGGATGAATCACATTGCTAATTGTCTAGATCGCAGGTTCCTGAATCCGTCATCAGGGATGCGCCGCTGGGCCACATCTCTCAGCCCAACGGAAACCCAGTGACGAACATCCAACGACATGGCTGAAGGTGTCTCAGGAGTCCTGGGAGTGTGAATTGAAGTCTTTGACAACACCTTCGGGACCTTTAAATATCTAATTTATGCTGGAACACGAAGATTTCGGACAATCGTACGAGTTTACACATTTAAATGAACAGATTTCATGAAAACATCACTATTGTTGTCTTCCACCCCATTTGCATATACAGTATTTTGTAACAAAACACACCTCCTGCACTTACTTGAACTCGTGAAATGCAGACGGTAATGGTGCACTCAAGACCCCAATAAAAACAGCAATTTCTTGTGAAATGCAAACAGTCTTAACAGAGCGGGCAATTTCATCAGAAATAAAGCAACGCCACCGCGGATTGCGAACCACTTCTGCCTTTAAATCAACCCAATCAAAATGTGCAGCCTCAAATAGAGAAATATGAAGGTGATGAGGGCCCCATAGTTCATGTAATTCAGCATCCGATGCAAATTAGAGCTGTCTTAGTGCTTAAAAAAAAACCTTCTTCGCTTGCTTAAATAAAAAAAATAAAAAAAGCATCATTGCAGGTTTGGGCCTGAGGAGAGCAAATAATTTGTGAGGATATTTGCTTACATGTGTATCAGCAATTTGGCATGTTAGCCCCCCTCTTCCCCACCCATCTCAACGTGTGTGTGTGTGAGTGGCACCATGCAGGCACACGCCACCGTGCCACAGGACAGCGGCTGGTTCTGTCACCGCGGCCGCAGCCGCCGCGCAGCCTCCTCCTCTGTGCTCGGTGGGAATTAGATTCCCATCATCAGAAGCAGCAATTTGCACAAAACAAAGTGAAATCACACGCCGACATGTCTGGACAGGCCTGGTTCCTGAGGCGCACAGCACATATGCAGATTGCTGGATTAATGTCCTCTGCGTGTAGGACAGAGGACGGCGGGGAGAAAGTGAAGGGAGGGTGGGACGGAGTGAAAGAGGGAGGGGAGAAATGGAGGGGATGCTGCCACACACACCCACCCACCCACACACACACACACACACACACACACTCACTCACACACTCAGCTCTTAAGCATGTTAACAGGACAGCCAGGTCCATGCTGGCTGTCAGTCTCCTACTATCACCATCCTATAGAAAGCTACTTTCAGTCCTTTTTGATTTTCAGAGAAATTCAAATTAGGACACTGACACAGAATAAAAGCAGATATGAATGTGTGAAAGTATTTTATACAAACGCAACATGAAAAACTGGATACTTAGCCAATAGACGTGGGACCCTTTAGTATTCAAATGAACACCACAAGGCATTAATGAGTCAATAGATGTGCATGTGCATACTGTGTGTGAGTGTGTGTGTGTGTATGTGATTTCACCCTGGCTGTAGGGGTATAGCAGGCCGTTGCTAGCACATGATGGCCTGTGGGGAGTGAGGGCTGTTCCAGGTCCCTGCTGTAATTTTCTGTCAGCCTGGCAGGATTTGCCTCGCCTGGGGCAACAGCACAGTGGCTGTGGAGCATGCCACCAATCAGGGACTGAACCCCTCACCTCACTGACCCCGTGTGTGTGCTAAGCCGCTCTCTGTTTTACCGTGTGCATGTTTGTGCTTGTTTTGGAGTGTGAGCGACTGAAGGAGGGTGTGATGTGCTATATTATTACTTCATAATGGACCCTATCTGATCGCTAGCTACTATATATGAGTACATGAAACTACTCAGTGGATTGTCTCAGAACTAAAACGGTGCCTTTCCAAACTTCATCAGTCGATCACTGAGGAATATGTTAAACTATTACTGTAGCTCAGTGGTTAAGAGATTGGCCTTCTGATTGGAAGCTCATGAGTTCAAATCCCAGCGCTGCCATTATGGGGGCTCTTGAGCAAGACAGTTAACCCTCAGTCATATAAATTAGATAAATGTACGTTACTTTGGATGAGCACGTATGCTGTAATGTCTTAAATGTAAATAAGATCATGCATTCCTCTTTCAGGTTGCATACAAGGGAGAATTAAAAATAAAGGCAAAATACATTTAACGGCTTTAATAGAAGTAACCGTGAGAAACTGAACGTATCACTTTTCCCAAGCAAGACGACACATTTGTTGTATCGTTCTTCTAGCTTCTGTATTGTCACCGTGAAGAAGTTTTACAGCTGATACCAAAGCCAGGTGAGCAGCGCTTCCTTCAGCTCATCATCAGAGGTGAATCTGCGACCACGCAGCGCCTCCTTCAGTGGACTGAAGATGTGATAATGGCTCGGCACCGGATCTGGGCTGTAAGGAGGACGAGGAAGATGGCCGAACCTGAGCTGTTGCAGTGTCTCTGCTGTCGCTGCTCCCGTAGGAGGATGTGCAGGACTTTTTTTGCCTCTTCTTTTGCTGTGAATTGCAGGTTTAAGTTCATTTCACAGCAATGCACAGTTAATAATTTGCATGGCTCACTGTTTGCCCATGCGCTTGGAAACGTGCCAGTATAGACCCCTTCAAGAACATTGACATGGTTTTCTTGGGGGAGGGCTGACTTGTTAATTCCTTCTTTGCAAAATGTTTGTACAGTTTAGTCACCAGATTACTGCATGTAAATATTGGTGACTTACACAGCTCTCCAAGCTGGAATGTGCTTTGATAGTTCTGAATGAGTTCTTTTTATTCACCGATTGTACGAATATTGGATAACGGCAGGTGAGTATGTGATTTATACAGATTATTACTTGATACAAGTATTAGTTATTTTGGTAATGTTACTGATGCTGAAGTTTACAGTCCGTTCATGGTAACTAATGTGTTACATAACGTTAGTTAAAAGAACCTTATAGTAAACGATATGTATTACTGACATCATTCGGTGGTCGCTGTTCACAGTGCTCGCCATAATGATTAAAAATTAGTAAAAAAAATTATAATAATTTGCAAAAAATCCACCTTTTCGTGAAGGTGCTTCATCTTGCACTGAAAATACACTAAAAACAATACAACCTACAATTAAAAGAAATTTATTAAGAGAAAAACACATCCCTCAGCAAGAAATACTTGTTTAAGCCTGTTGCAACCCTGGGATCATATTTCACCCTAACTTTCAGTTCACCCTTATAGGGGGTCTGGGTTTTCCATAGTTAATACTTGTAAACAAAAAAAAAACCGCATGCCACAATTATTGGCACCCCTGCATTTAATCCTTAAAAATTGTGGAGGGCACTGTTTACCTGTCATCAACAACCTGTCATTTGCTGTATGGGTAATTTGCTTGTACAGAGACAAACACATCAACTATGCAATTATAGCTTTACAAAGCTAAAACACAATGGCCAATGACATTAGTACCTGTTAAATCTGTTCCTGCAATAGTCAAAGAAGCGTATATATTCAAAACATAGCCTTGTTACAAATCGCAAGCATGCCTTATGTACTAACTCAAAATGGATATGCAGGCTTGGGAGCGTGTTGGTAAATGAATGCTAACAGCACCTGGGCCATTTGATAGGGTGAACCCTAGGCCCTCCCCTTCTGTCCACTCTTGGCCACTTTCATGCCTGTGTGGAGGGTTTGATTTCCATGGCCAAATTTGCAGGTAAGTGTGTGAGATGGAACACAGGTGCAGGGAGAGAGAGCAGCGTCCACACTGGCCTTTCTCATAGCTCTGAGATTGATGAAGCCTTGGCCTCAGTCTGCTGTAAATATACCAGCAGCCCTGTCAGGACAGCAGTCCAATAGCCACCACTGACAGCTGGGCTTTTCAAAGACCCCCAAACTCAGAGCATGCACACACGCGCGCACATACTCACGCACACACACACACACACACACACACACACACACACACACACACACACACACAAGGTATCCAGATTATAGTGAGACAAAAACCCAAAACATTATTTCAATTGGACGTTTGCCTGATAAATTATCTGCACCCCCATCCCAAAACAGCATTATGATGAACCTCCATCCCAGAACACAGTACCCAAAAGTTCTCTGACAACAAACAAAAACTGTATCTGACTCCTTCCTAATGCCTTAGCTCACTAAAAACACGATATTATAGGAAAAGAACCAACAAAGATGTGAGGTGATGTAGCCTGGGTTATCATTACCGCAACAAAAAGTCGATCAGCTTCCAATAACAGGTATTTTATTCCTGCTTTACCAGAACAAGCTGCCAAAGCTAACAAGGTTTAATTTATGAAACAATATGTTTTCATATATTTTATCCATTTATAGTTACAGTATCTTTAATGCTTTGGGACGTCCATGAAACTGATGGTCATTCCATCACCAGCCACTCTTTTCTCGTGAACTTAACAGAACAAATGATTTAATGCACCATGTTGTTGAGAAATCACATGGTCCTCCTTCCTGAAGACTTTCCCGTGGTGGAAAACTTAATGTTACAGCTTTACCTCTGACTCTTACAAAGCATTGACACTGGAGGCTTCTTCCAAAAATTCACCAGGTTTGACTGTTTATCTAGAGCATTTACCAGATGAGTCTCTGTGTAGATGTTACTGTGGAAAGGGTAACATATTAATATGAGTGTATTAATAGAAACTTGGACACTGGACATACTGTCAGAGGTGCTGTTACCGAAGGTTAATCAACACTTCCTGATCAATCAGAATTGATCAGAATTGAAAACTTCAACAGTGCTGTGGTGTAAAGCAAAGGGATATGTCCCGAATGAACAGGTACTGGAAAAGACCACAGCGCGAACTTCTTCCGCATTTCCAATTACACGCAAAAGATTCATTTCAGTAATAAACCCGAAAGAGAAATTAGATTATGTGTGATTCAGGGAAAAAATGAGCTCTGAGAGTAACACGAAACCACTGTTATAACGAATCCATCTGCAAAGGTGTGGAAAATGGGCTTGGTGTGATCACTAAATTTGCACATTATGATCAGCTATGCGGCGTGTTCGGTACACATGCTGTTATATGATATGTACGTGTCAAAGATATACAACCGTATTGCAAACACCACCGACAACAGAATCCAACAAACCTGCCACCAGTGGGTCAAATGATAAAATGCCTGAGCTTTATTGAAGAGACACCATTAGAAAGTGTCTGCTGCACTTGGGCCTTTAGCGTCCCTGTGGCTTACATATAAATTTAAAGAAAAAAAAAAAAAAAAAGACCGGAAAGAAAAATGGCGAATAAATATATCAGTTTCAAAGTAAAGGCACCAGAGGCATTGCACGGACAGTTGTGCTTATTTCAATCAGGTGACATTTGTTAGGAACTAACACCAGAAAGGAGGCAGCCACTGGCTAACCTTTCGGCAGTGAATTATGAGAATTTACCTTCATGCTTCAGTGCTTTTGCTGTTCTGCTGCCTTTAGTGTCTAAATCAAAGGCAGGATCTGCTACATCGGCAGTTTCTCTGGCAAGGGCAGCCGCTGCACAAGCAGCTGACGATCGGTGACATTTACCATGTCGCACAGCCCACTACAGCAGACAGCACATAACCCAGGAGGCAAGCACAAGTCAATTCATGCTTGTAGCCATTTTCCTCCACAACACTATGGATTCGAGTGCACACAGAAATACAGACTAGCAGTTGCTCCGGTTTACACATGTGGAGGAAATACCATATAGACACGTAAAAACAGAAAGTGTAAACCCTGACCAGGTAAAATTCTTTATTACTAGCTTTAAGAAAAATCTACCAAACACCTAATACAAATGTGCAAAAAAGTACACAAAGTCCCTTAGGGTGAAAGTTACAAAACTTCAGATTAGATACACACACACACACACAGACACACACACACACACATATATATATATATATATACCGGTATATGTTTTTTTTTTCTTTCTCCCTCTTATTGCAAGTCAAGCACTGCCTCAGGAGACGAGAGCGACTCCCAACGTCTGGCTCAGCAAAGCCACGGCCGTCGCTCCCCAGACACTTCTAATTTATTTAACAGCTCAACAGGTAATTTTGCAGCAAAATGCTGATTTTCCTCACCGGCTTCCTCTTCAGCATGTATTCTAATTACCAGTGGCTCACTTTGATCTGAGGCCTGCACTTCACACTGCTCCAGCTTCCCCAGGATCTCATTTCATTAGAGAGGCTCATTTCGTTTTGGCATACTTCTTATTTCACTGATATGCGTTTCGTTTTTTCAGTGAGATATACTGCCTGACGTATTAGCAGACTGCTTGGACACCCGCTGTCAAAACACACAGCGTGTCTTCCTAAAGCCTACCTGAGAAGCAGCTCGAAAACAAAGTGCCGCTTGGTTTAAAGACTGGGGAAATTGGATTCATCTCATATCCCGATTACCTGATTAAAAGTCGGCGTGCGGGTTAAATATATCTCCGTTAACGATGAAGTTAGGTGTAATTTCATTCGTGGCACGAATGTCCACTTTATTAGGAACACCCCTACACCTGCTCATTCGTGCAAATGTCTAAGCAGCTAATCATGTGAATCATGTGGCAGCTGATAAATGTTAATAAATGTTAGCAAAATCATGCAGGTATAGGTTAAGCACTTCGGTTCGCATAAGGAAAACATGGTTTCAGTGATTTATTTCCAAAACTGCACCTGAGATTTTTACGTGCAGCAATCTTGACAGAAAATGGTGCAAAAAACAAAAAACATCCAGTGAATAGGGGTTTACAGAAGACACCTACAACATGCTTAGTCATTTGGGTCAGAACACAAATCTGAAAACATCCAGTTCCTGTTATAGCATTTCTCAGCCTAACGGCTAACATTTTCTCTTCGTCTCAACACGTGCCCATCCGTTAAAAGTCTAGAAGTTGTTGTGTGACTAAACCTGCAGCTGAAAGTGGGTCATTAGGTAGTGCTGAACAAAGAGGAAGCACAGGGGTGGCGGTACATGGTGCATTTAAAAGGGGTCTTTTCAGAGTGTAGGAGTGCGCAGAAGGTGGCAGGTTTTTTTTTTCTTTTTTCCCGGGAAGAGTCCCCTCAGCTGCTCCATCTGTCCGTCTGTCTGTCTCTGCAGAGGGTCCCAGCAGGGGGTCGGTGGCGCACCCCCTCCGACGCCCAGAACTGTGCCACGCCAGCACACAGCCGCGGCGTAATATGGCCGGTGCCCTGTGCTGCCATCGGATGGGCGAGCCCGCCTTACCTGCTGCGATTCCATTACCAGGCTGCCTGTTCTTGCTCTTGAGTGTTTCTGTAGCATATTAAACAGATTAATAGAACAATGCTCCGGGGAGCAAGCGGCCTGTCAATCTCGGCTAAAAACACAAAAGCAGAAAATTAAAAAAGCCCATGGCTGAACTCCAGAGCCGATAAAACACACTGGAATCTGCGGAGGGGGGGCTGAAACACAGATGGTAAATATTTATTCTCCATCTCACCGCTTTAGAGACCACACAAACCCACACACCGAGGCACGCTTGCATGGGTACGCACACACTCTCAAACACACACAGGCATGCTTACACACACACACACACACACAGACACACACACACCAACAAAAACACACACACATATATACAGACCTCAGGATCAAGCTATAGGAGTGACATCGTGATGTGAGGTCAAAACTTGCACAGAATTTGCACCACTACTATTTTTAGTACAGTGTGTGATACTAATCTTCCATATGGGGCTCATGAATAAAAATGATTCCTTGTCTTGATTCACAGAAGTAAAGACAGATCGCCTTGCTGCGTCCTCAGAGACTTGGAGAAAATTCACTCTGTGCTATCTTTTGTCTCTCGGCGAGATTCCTGGAGATTCCAGGCTCGTCTGTAGAGACCACAGACAACATGTCTGCATCTGCTCTGACAATTAGGCTGATGCTGAAACACAAGACTAAATCCTCTCGAAGATCCGAGGTCGTTTCGCTTTTTCGTGAGCGTCCACATCAAACACCCATCACCACCTCCCCGAACTTAAACCTCCAACACCTGAGATTACATCCGCTCCCAATCACCGTTCCCAAAAAGCCACGAAAGCATATAATCTCCTATTATCATTCTTCTCTCATATAATCAGTTGCCTGTTGTATGACTGTCCATTACATGACAGTGTTTTTGTCTAATCCAGCTTCTCTCTGGTGTCTCAGGACTGGTGTAGCATATTAGCAGGTTAATTGCCCAGTTGCAGTGACTGCTGGGTCACGTGAGGGTCCACGCCGCTTTAATTGTGCGGCGTCCTGGTGGCTAACCTTTCTTAGCTAGTCTCCTGAGGGCAGGCGGAGGACCCACTGGTTGTCAGATCTCCATGACAGAGCGTTCAGGAGCACAAGTTCACAGCACCACCTGCTGGAGGGAATGTTATGGCATAGCAAGAATGCTTGGACATACTGTAAGATTGTCACAACCGTCACAACAGTGACGCACACTATTCATTGAGTAAGCAGTATCCTACCGGTACAGTTGGAATAACAGGATATGGTGTGATGCTGCTGATAGGTTATGGGAATTCTGTCTATCAGTGCCATCAAAAGAAATTTCTAACAGGCAACTACAGCAAAATTCAGCTCGACCTTCAGAGACGACCTAGCTTGCACTGTCGCAGTCGGCACTCTCTACTCGATCCTCCTCATCCTTGCTGTCTCGTTTGCATTCCTCTCTACCCGCTCCCGGATGGGCTCGGCTCGGCAGCCCGGCCCAGCCCTGTCTGTTTTCATTCCCCTCCGAGAGGACAAGTAATTTAGGAGAGAGGAGAGCAGATGACCACTGGCTTCTGACCTTTTCTCCCTCAATTTAACTCCTCCATGTTGTGCTGCGAAAGTGGCAATCAGCCTAGGCAGAAGTGACACCCTCATCTGAGCACGGCCGAGCCTCGCACACAATCACAGTGTCACTTTCTATCACCGTGCGGCAGTGGGCAGGGGGGAAGGGCAGGGTTCGCCAAAGATGCCACAGCGATCGCTCCCATCCCTCCCGGCTCTCCCGCACGGAGCAGTCCGGCGCAGGCACGCTTCGTTAGTATGCAGGGTGCACTGCGGTGTCACACCAGCCAGTTTCTCAAATCATCCTTTGATTGTGTGTGTTATTATGTTAATATATTTTGGTTGTAACCGTGGTGATACAACACTGGAGTAAATGTTGTCATAAAGTGTTTATTTAATGCTCGCTCCCTAACAGGCGCATCGATTCAAGGATGCAGAGGCGAGGAGGAGTAGTTCCCATGAAGCTTACATGAATTCTAGATCAGCTGACCAAGTGGGGAAAAGAGCTCCCTAGGACACTGATATGCACAAGTGATAATAAATAGGACAGGATCTCAAGCAATTAATATCGACTGATATCGAAAAAGCTGTAGATATCAACTAGGGCTTTTCCCAGTCCAGCTTTTACCAACTTTTACCATGAACTCTGATTTCATGCTTTTTCTTTTTACTCAGAATTACTGAAACGGTATCCTCCACGCTTGTGGTCTCCTTATCGAGTCTTTCACTTAAATCAGCAGGTAAAATGTGGAATAATTACCTGGCGTTTATAAGTGGTCACTTTATCTGTAGACCGCAGGAGGGCCGAACTATATTTCATGATAATATCATGATAAATTATGTAATAATAATGTAGTATCAGTACATCAGCAATTCATTTACAGCACTGATTGTAAGTAACTGCTGGGATGTTAAAGTGTATTCTTGTATCAAATATGTTTCAGCTTGTTTCTTTTCCTTGTTCAATAATTTCAAAATCATAATCAAAACAATATATGATTTTTTTTTTTTTACCCACTGTGCAGCACTACTGTTTTCCTGGCACTAAATATCACCATGTATCACAGTATGTATTCTTTGTATTGTGCAAATATCTTCAGGTATCATGGGACCTGATGATTTAGTAGCATTCTAGTAACAAAAAATTCCCCTCACACTATTAATATGATGTCTGTCAGACAAATACAGGGTACAGATAGAGATACAGGGCAAGTTATTTATGTCTTTTGCAAAATGGTAAATTACTAATTGGGGCTATTTTTTTTCTGTATCGCGTAATGTACATTAATAGAAACATGGATGCATTAAAATGATGGATTTGTTTCCATGCTGTACTTGCAGTTCAGTTTGTAAAATACAGAAGGTAAATAATCAATTTTTTATAGTGGGATCTATTTTGAAAAAGAATGACTTGACTTATGAAATCATGCATGGCTTGGACACATTATTGATAAACAGTATTTTTTCTGTGTCCATGTATGAATGTTGATGTTGTCAATTTAGTCCTTGGCCAAATTCATAGCGTTTTCCGTAAGAATACAGAAAAAAAATGAAACATTATATTTTTAGGTGACCAATGAACACTGATGACTCATACACAGTATGGTCGGGTGCATAAACTAAGAAGTAAAAGTATTTAATGTGGTTCACGTTTACATTTACAGCATTTAGTAGATGTCCTTATTCAGAGAGACTCAAAGAAATGCTTTTTATTTATTCTTTTTTTTTTTTTTTTTTTTTTTACGTGTCTGACTTTCAGGATGTCTCCGTTCTGTTTTTATTCATTTTCATTCTTGCTAGATGAAATACACACATGCATTGCCACTATCTGTATCTGAACCTGTGTCTCTTTAATGCTCCCGAATATTCATATCTGATATGAATATATATTCATATATATTCCTATCATTTAGCTTTAAACCGGACGTGGCGTGGCCTAAAACACAAACACTGGAATACGTTTGAAAAAAATCCCACAGTATTAAAGCAGGCGCTGTCAGCATGGTGTACGAAGTCTGGCTTTGGCAGTTCCTCGTCCAGTTCATCATCGTCCATCACTCCAGTTCATAATTGCACTCAACTAGAGATGTGTGTGTGCGCGCATGTGCGTGTGTTTGTGCCAGCTCATAATATTTTAAATAAAAATCATGAATTGGTTCTATTTCCCAAAATATTAACATACTAGTAACTTGTATCTCACATCATAACACATTATTATATTCGGGTATCATCTTCCACGACATACATTTATTCACTAGCTTAAAATGTCCCACTGATGTCCAACAAGCAATGTCCAACATATCCTGACAGCTGTAAGACTCAGTCTGTCAATGCATATTGAAATGCTGCACCAGTAGTCAGTAACATGATTGTGGAGCAGGGGAAAGAGGCAGGAGGAAGTCCGGGAACTGGATTGTACTGCCTGCTAAATATCAGTAAGTTGCACCACTGTTGCTAACAGACTTGCCACTTGTGTGTGGATGAACAGACACCAGTGTGAAATACACGGATAAGCGTGCTTATGGGTAACGTCGTTATATCATGAGCGGCCATGAAATAGAGTGGCTCTGAGGGGATCCTGCTACAAAGTGCCATATGCAGAATCATCGCGCGAGGCATAACACAAGAAGGGATCGGATCAACGGATTACACGTATGTGCTTATGGGTTTGTAGAGGCAAACGAGAGATCACAAAGAGCCAGAAATGCAAAAGGAAACAATATCAAAAATGAAGCTTATATACATGACCAACGTTTAGGTCTCCTGCTTTCCCACTGGCTTTGACTTCACATGTGGGATTTCAAAACGTCCTAAATAATGCTATGCCTCAGAGGGGGCATTATCATTTAAAAAGATCCTGTCATTGTGCGACTTCTCCCCTCTGTGCTGAAAATGAAATTGTCTGATGTGCAAGATTTACCTTTGCTGGGTTTGGCCCTGTAAAGGCGAGAGGGTCACGGCTCCACGTGTCATCTTGTCGCACCATCACGGTGGCTCCAATTTACACACAGAGCCGCTCTGCATTTCAAAGGACCTCCTGTTAGTGATCGCTATCGGCGGCCCGCGGACACAAGATTAGGCCAGCTGGAAAAACCACTCGCCACTTCCCCCACATTTACATTTTCATTTTCATATTATATTCCCCTTCATTCTCTCTCTCTCTCGCTGACGCGGTTCCCCTCCTGGGCCCTAACTAGCCACTCCAGAAACCCCTGGAGCTGGGCTACTCCGTCTCTCGGTCCTCCGTCTCGCTTCAGCCCTCTGCCCCATGCATGCACCGCACCTGATGAAATAATTACTGAAACTTTTGATGTGAAATAACAAATAATACATTTTGCCGGCAAAGCAGCTTTCACGTATTTCATCTTGAGAGAGAAAAAAGGCAGATGGTTTGAGAACAGACTTCGATCAAAGAGTTTAAATACATCAATGTGAGACATAGCAAAAGCATTCAAACAATATTGTGAAGAAAAGATTAAATGAACTGGAGATAAAAGGAGATTTCCCTGCAGTTCTACATTTTGCATTGAAGCCAGTATTACTGTTCTGAGTTAGCTGTTCGTGATTAGATGCTGCTGAACCACTGGTGCAAATCAGGATTTTTTTTTTTTTTTGCACACCTGAAGAAAAATGAGATAGACAGGTTACAGACGGTGTTAGGGGCCGGATTAAAGTTCATACTTCTCATCCAAGCAAAATGAGAATGAAACTGAACCACATCCTTTCTGCTTTTGTAAGAATCTGTATACAATTTTCAAAAGATCGTGCTGATTATCGCAATGAAATCCTGCAATGAGATTGTTTTAGATTTGACGTTTTAGGATCCGATTTCAATTTTACCTCAACCAACAAGGATCCGGACACAGCTTGTTGTAAACTATGCCGTCATCATATTTCCCAATTTAGCCTAACACAACAACAGAAGCTTGCTCAGTTACTAAGAGTGTCAACTTTGGATCAGTATCTAATACACTGATATTAGCATATTTCAACTAGTCACTTATTAACATGCTAGCCAGTATTAAAGAGATTAAAGTCATTGTTCTTAGGTTTTTGGTTAAAGAAGCTCTAATTTTTTCCCTAGTGACCAAAATCAGTGTGATATAAAGCAAGTATTTTTTTTCCTCGTGTAAATTTAAAAGTCATTTTTACTTGTGTTTAGAATTCTGGCACGTTTACCACCTAGAGTACTGTAAATAGAAAAAAAAAACTGATCAGCACATCTCTACTTGAATATTTAAGAAATACTCTCATCTATGGTACACTGTGGAATAAGCAAGGCTCAGATCACCATGTGTATGGATATTTTGCACAACAGTTGATTTGGGAGGGGGTGGGTGGGGGTAGTTTGGAGATAGAATGCTAAATGAATGGTGGCAAAGCCCAGCTGACAGTCCCGACCTCATGCGTCGTCCCATCCACTTTGAATTTGACTGGTATCTAATGAAGAAGAAATAGTTTTGTTCTTCTGTCCCCAAGATTTCTCTAATCTAAACACTTCTGTCTCTCGGGCTGATCTTGTTTACCTTGTGCACGCAGTAACCTCATTCTGAATGCCAATCAATGGACTTAAAGGGCCAGCGAGGTACAGTGATACATTGCACACATAAATGCCAATGACTCGCCCTGCATATTAAGATCCAAAAGCTGCGCTCGCAATGCATTCTCATTATTTTGTTTCAGGCTCTCTAAGAGCAGATGAAAACTAAGGCAGTGGCAGCAGCGAGTGCTTGTTACTGTACAAAAGCCCAGTGGTCAAAAAGATAGGCCATTGGAATGATTAATGTGGAGTAACAGCCTTACACAAAGGCTAATCGAAGGTTATAGAGTGAAATTAATGTTGGCCTAACTG
>JAQLOM010000003.1:7209689-7220126 GCA_030068315.1 Chrysichthys thysi
CAAAACTCCAGAAACTCATAACCTCGATGCCCAGACATCATCAAACTGTTTTGAAAAGAAGAGGAGATGCTACACCATGGTAAACACGCCCATGTCCCAACTTTTTTTGGTACACGTAGCAAGCATCAAATTTGAAATAAGCTCATTTTGCGCATAAAATTGTAAAAAATGTCTCAGTTTAAACATTTGTTATGTTTTCTATGTTCTGCTGTGAATAAAATATTGGCTCATGTGATTTGAAACTTTTAGTTTTCATTTTATTCAAATTTAAAGAATATCCCAAGTTTTTTGGAATTTGGGTTGTAATAATTATTTTGTCTGGACTGAGTAAATTCAGAACCCAGTTTAACCAACCTCTGACAGAATAGCAGCCAGTTATAACCTATCCATTTTGTTCAATAACGATTCAAGGTCAAGCAGAGACCTACAATTTGAGTTACCTCAGTAAATCATAAGTTTGTTCTAATAAAGCCGTCTCTTTTTTTCTCTTTTTCTAATAAAGCTCTCTGTCTTTTCTCTAAAATCGTTCTCTTTTCTGTACGTAAAGTAATTGTCTTACACTACTTCGAACTACAAATGTCTGAGAACATTTCGAAAAAGGAGGACAGCCGAGTGTTTTATATCATTTTTCTGCAGCTTTTATGAGAGTCCTTGTAGTTTTTCAATCAGCAATAACAACAGTATTTGCTGTCCACCATTCAACAAGACTCCCAAACAACGAACTCTTGGTTCAAAAGGCCCGAAAATAGCTATTCAGCCTCATCTTTTTTTTTCTTTTGGTTTTGGATGTTCAATTTCTTAAAGGCTTTACCAGTTGAGACAGAATGAGGACCTTCACCACCACCCCCCACCGCCAAACAGACCTTTCTCTTATTTGTTAAAATGACACTTTATTACTTAAAATATATTTCTGGGTCTTTTTTTGAAATTATGATGCTACAACCCAGCTACACTTGTGACATTTCTTACAGACAAAAATAGGCTATTTTGGTGATTTCTTCTTTTTCTCTCAGCTTCTGTCCACCTGAAAAGGGTTTTCTACTGAGGCTGCATGTTATTCCTTTAATCCTGATGGGAAACAAAGCAGCCCATTTCAAACGACAGATTAGCATGCTTAAAATCCATCTGTCTGACTTTAAGATCAGTTTGCACATTTTAATTGTGAAGCCTTTCTTTGCAATCAAATCTACATTGAAGTATTAGTTGCTTAGGCTATGAAATACTTTGGTCTAAAGCATGGGTTTAAATTTCAGCAAGACTGATGTATGACCTGGAAAAGGTATGATACACTTTAAAATGAAAATGACCATCAATTAGTTTCACTTAATGCAGTATTGCAAAGATAAACTACAGGAATGACCAACTGTGGGTCATAATCACTGTTTTATTGGTACCACTGCTTAGAAGAGTGTTTCTCAAAGTGGCTCTGTGAAGCATAGCATAGCTTTTTCATAACGTGGTTGTAATCACAACTTGCCATGATAAAAAAAAAATACTGCATTTATTATTATCTTGTTATTAGCCTATTTGACTAGGTATTTAAAATGATTTTAATCTAAACTACAGTAAAGTCAGAAACAAGTTACCTTTGAATGAAATCGAATGCACTGGAAAGTTCAGGGGGAAAAAGTTCTTTGGCTCTAATGAATAGCTAAAATATTATTGCAGACATTTAAATAAGCAGCCTAATATATTAATAGTTTTTTTTAGGATTAAGTTCATTAAATAAATCTGTGCTAAAGGGGTCCATGAAATTTGTCTTACACTTAAAGAGGTTCCTATTTGAAAAAGGCTCGAGACTGCTTGCCTCAGAGCATCTAGTGCTTGAGTTGATTTAGTGCCATGTTGTAATATCATTCTTTTTCAAAGATGAATTTAATCCAATTGCCTGGTGTTGTGTAACTAGGAAATTCACCTCTCATCCTAGTTTTTCCCATGAACTTTCATAAATTATCCAACTTTGCCAGCTGTTTTGCAACTCACCTAACAGCCAATACATTTCATATACTATTTCACGCTACTGAAAGACATCTGTCTTCAACCTCTGTAATATCTGTTCTCTTTAATAACTAACAGGAAAATCAACCTACCTTTCTACCTTATATCAGAAAACCAGCCTACCACATTCATTTCTTTTTCATCTCCAATTCATTACTTTTTGCTCATATCAGAGATGGGGACTTGAGTTTGCAACTTGTACTTGAGTCACACTTAAAGGTGCAGTCATCAATTCTAATCCAATACACTTTTTTGTCAAATTCAGCAAATATCTCCTCAAGGGATGCTAGCTGCCTGTTCTGAGTTGTAAAAAAATCCAGTGCTTGTATACAACCTCTGTAAATGGGGAAACAAAGAAAGTGGCTCGGACCGAGCCACACAACATTATTCCAACAAATTAGTGACGGGATGTATTCCAGCCAATCACAGGACAAGGTGAAGTGGAGGGGTAAGAGGGGGGTTAGTGCATCAGCAATGCATGTCCTTGAATCTGGATGGTGGAACTTCTGGAGGAGCACTGAAAGGAAGTGTGTATTTGTTTGGCTGTAGAGTTCAAATATGATGATGATGATGATGATGATGATGATGATGATGATTTTTCTCCAGAATCGATGGCTCCCACTTCAAGTTGCAGACGCAGTGATTTGAAACTTGAGACTCATCCTCAAAACTTGAGTCAGACTTGTGATTTGGGACTCTTTTTTTCTTCTTTTTTTGCCACATTAACATATAGGGAATATCTGATGAGATGAATGCCATTCCCTCCTTTAATGTCACATTTAACTTTACACATGTATGTGGCCACAGACGACTGTATGCTAATAGATTACAGACTGATGACCTTGCTTGAACATGCTTTGAATTTCATGACTATAGCGATGCAGTTTTCTGAGCAGACCTGAGAGAACATAGCAAATGATGCTCATTACAACCATAAGAGAATTCAGACTTGTAACCAAAGTCTTGAGACTTGAATTGAATTTCCAAAAAATGACTTGTGAGAATCTCTGGCTCATATGCCTGCTTCTTTTCTCCAACATCCACTGCAATATCTTTCAAGATTTCAAAACAGCGAGCTCTAACTGCAACCAAACCTCATAGTCTCATTAAAATTATTTAATACTAGACAACCTAGTTAATCCTCATGTCTCGTTTTCTACTTTTACACGCACATACCCTACTTCCTCCCATTACTCTCAGCTAACATCCTAATATTTCATCCAAAAAAACTATAAAATTTCTTACTATTCATGATCAACTTTCAGTAAATGGCATTTTTCCTCCCATAGACTTAAGTTGTTGTATAACATACAGTACATCATACATGACATACAGTACATAATCCAAAGACCCCCACATTACCCTTTCTCAACCCATCATATGCTACATGTGGCTAGAACGCAATTGCTTATACAATTTAACTATAAAATTGCAAAGCAGCTTTTTCAAGACAATCTGAATATTTTCTATTTTCTTCAAACTTGTGTTTATAGTTGTTGAGGTTTTTTTCTTAAAAAAGATTGTATGGGGTTTGTTTTTTAACCCACCGTCCTTGTTCTTTTGTTCTTCTAGCCAAGATTCATCCTGAGTGGCTTGTGGCTTTTTTGTTCTGTTATCTTTAACAGTATTTCAAAAATCTTGAACATTTTCCTACTAATACCCAATATTCAGTACAGAGTTCAGAATGATGCCCTCCATAACAAAACACACTCACAGCCTAAAAACTGAAGTTTTTTTTTTTTACCTAATTACTTACACTATAAAAATAGTACAGCCTTTAATCAAGCCAACTTGATGTATGTTTCCTGTTCGAGTTTCATTATTAAGCTACAAGGTCATTGCTATAAGTCCACTCTGCCCTCAAGCAAGGTATACATATATAGTTTCACTAGCTATTAAAATGAGCTAAAATTCTGTTTTTATTGATATGAAGAGGAAAAAAACAGGGTCGTGCTAGGCTAATTTTTAAGAGATGGTCTTTTCATAGCATTTATATGAGATGAATATTTTTCCATAATATTATACTTCTAAACGATCAAGGTATGACGTTCCAGTTATGATCTGAATGCATTCCCAATGGAGAAAAGTGAACTTTCTCTGTATTTAGAGACACACACATTCCAAAGTAAATGATTAAAAAAAAATAAATTGAGCTTTTGATATCAAAGAATGCAACTGACTTATCGAGTAATTACAAACCTGTCAATGAATATGAATCACTTTGCTGAAATAATGCACCAAATGCAATGACCACTATTTCAAATAAGATCAAAAATCTCTTTTAGTTTAAATCTCTCTCTTTATCTTAGTGCATATTGAGTACATAGTGCTACTGCCTGTTTCTACAGAATCAAAAAAGACTTCATGGACAGCCTGCGTGCACTTAATGTGCCATTAATTGCTGTGTTGATTTCTGATGTGCTGAGTGTTCATGTCTCCTCTTGGACAGTCTTTGGCTCAAGGTCATGGAGCAAGCAGAAAAACCATTAGACCATGGACAATTATGAATCCTGATGCTAGTGAATCATTATAAAATTCACTATGTTGATTGAGGTTTAAATGTTTTACTATAAAATGTTAACATAAAAAGGCAATAATCCTCCTTCTTTCTCTGCCAAACTTACTCTTCTTATTATAACAAAAAATATTAATGGGTTAATTATGACCAAAGTCAGATAGAAAAGTGGCAACACTTAAAGCTGGACTTTTAGTCTTAGCGGCTTTAAAAGGCCTTGACTAAATCAGATTCTAACTGCCAAATCAATGCCAATTATTCTGAAACAATTGACAGCAATTCATTTCAAAGAGCTCATATATTATTCTGGCCATTTCTCAACAAAGACTTATGCATGTAGGACAGTTAAATGGTTAGCTTTACTAGATTGGATTGGTATCCAGAGGCAGTTAAATTTTCTGGTTTATGTTTATTTACTGGGGAAAAAAACACTATAAAGTTAAGCTACATTATATTGCCTGATTCGTTCTTTAATTTCCAGTCCCTGTTCAGACTCTTTAGCAGTAAAAACCAGCCAATCTCCCAGAGCTAAAAACAGTCAATCATACCACTTGAAGCTCACGAGAAACGGGTCATTACAAGTGTAAGCCATCAAACACAGCTATACGGAACCAATAAGAGAGCTGGGGAACAACAATTTCAAAGAACTGACACTGTCTTCAAAACTCTTAAATATGAATAGCTGCATTACCTGAATAATATGTGCCAAAATATCGGAACGGGACGGACAGCTTGACCAATGAGCGGCTAATAAAAACCCTTGTTCTCCTTGACTTTAGAGTCGTTTAATGCATTTTTCATCGAATCCAATGCAATGATTCTTGATTTAGTTGCACCACAAATCCCAGTCATACATAAACCCGACAAGAGAAATCGATTAATTCTGTGTTGGGCCTTGTGCTATATGCTCTATTATTTCTAATTATCAAGCTGGTTTCAGAAATACGCTTGTCCAATCGCACACAGCATATCACCTACCTGTATAAGAAAAATGCACTCCTAGGTTTACACACACACACACACACACACACACACACACACACACACACACACACACACACACACACACACACACACAAAACCACATTTACAAAAAGATCACAGCTCCACCCAGTGGTTTGTTACAAAGAGGAAAGATTTTGGAAGCTCAGCTGAGGCTTTAAAAGCATTTTTGAAGGGTACCTACACTGAACCGTTAGACATTCAGAGGTGCTGGATGAACCATAGATCAAGTGAGGCTGGAGGATTTATGTAAACCTTAGATCTAAACTTACAGCATTTATATTTGTGTGACGAAGGAACCACTATTGTCATTATGTATTGACTGGTTAAGAGTGTAAAAATTTGTAAAATCAGAATTAAGAGTAACAAGTTATTCATTTGTCTTTTACTATCATTACATTCCTGATGCTTTAGGAATTTATCGATGAAGTATCTATCTGTCATCTTACCTTTTAGGAAACTCAAAACTACTATGAGGCACTAGTTCATCTATTTAAGAAGCCCATACACAGTGTCAGATCAACAAATAATTTCCAGGACCGCAACCAAGAGTCGTAATTCAATATGCATTTGTTTTGTACAGCTATAAAGCACGGCACGTACACCTTTCACGGCTACACTCTATATCTGAATCCATGTCATGAACGACCGATTTCCATGTTCTTAAACCAAAGGGATCATTAATGTACACCTTCTACACTTATTTTAGAAGCCCATATGTCAGGATGAACAGAAATGGATGCGCAGTTACAACAATAAACCTCCAAGATGAGAGGTTTATCCGTATTTCATGCAAAAACCACTAAACAGTCAAACACTAAACAGAGCCTCCATCACCTTCAAGGTTTTGACATAAGCTCTTTATAAAATACTCTAGCAAACATGTTATGTAGCACCTTATCATAATGCATATGTTCTCCAAAATCAGAAAACTTAAATAAAGCAAGACTATGTAGGGCCCAAATCATTACCATTATAAATGATGCTCAACTACATGAAGTAGCTATGTAGAACTACAACACGCATCCGAACACACACATACACTGCTAAAAGAAATTATTATGGGTGTATACTTGACCCGAGTGTAATACTACCACTAAAAATAATAATAAGAGGAAGATTAAGAATATTGTTTAGTCCCCAGGGTCACAGTACAACATTAAAAGTGCTTTTGTTGTTATGTGGATTTTGAAAAGAAATCCATGCAACACTTCCTAAAAGCTGATCCAAAATTGTGCGTGTGTGTGCGTGCGTGTGTGTGTGCATGTGCTTTCATCAGGCCTTAGTATGATTTTTAAACAAATATTCTTCAATGAATTTCTGATCCAAAAATGATCATGAGCGTGATAGCCATGACAGCAATGACAAAGATGTCACTGATGATGCCTACATCACATCCTAATATTGAACAATATTCTGTGGTTAATATGTGTGCTGAATATCTATATGTAACCCATTTTCATAGTTCACATTGCATTAATTAAAGCACACGTATGGAAAAGTTCTGAATTTGAGTCGTACACTGTCA
The DNA here is from genome assembly GCA_030068315.1 of Chrysichthys thysi. Taxonomy (NCBI): domain Eukaryota; kingdom Metazoa; phylum Chordata; class Actinopteri; order Siluriformes; family Claroteidae; genus Chrysichthys; species Chrysichthys thysi. The sequence goes on from JAQLOM010000003.1 coordinate 7,216,733, forward strand.
CATTTTGCCCTTCCAAAAATAAACCATGCTAGAAAATGGGTTCACAACACACACACACACACACACACACACACACACACACACACACACACACACACACACACACCTCTCTTCACCCGCTGAGTTCCACAGTCTGGGCCTGGTGCACCGAGAGGGAATTTACATTTTAATAGGCAGAGCTGCTCGTGCCGCCTTCGAATGAGAGTATATGCTCAGCTGAACAGCGGGAAATGCACCCCACAGCAGAAGTTTAGAATGAACCCCAAGACAATTCCTAGTGCACACAGACAGAAAATTATATTTTTAGACCTACTCCGCCACATATATTGTATACATATAGAAATAATTTTCTACCAACACTCATCCTTTCCTCTCTAGATATGTGCACCTGGCCTGATCATTTCAGCGCACGGTATCGGAGTTTCTAGGTGTGAAATGCATACAGAAGTGTATTATGCAAAGCCATAATGCTGATAGTATTATCACTTGCATAGATAGTAAACAGATGGGCATGCTGTGAAGCTCATACTAAGGGAACAGGGGGTAAGTTCCAAATTGCGGCATTGGCAATGAATGCAAATCAATTTTGTCAAAATGTATTGTCCTTGCATCTTCTAAAACTATGAGGAACTATCGGACAGCAGTTAATGGCAAAAGAAACCCTTACTTGAAAACACACACACACCCACACCCACACCCACACACACACACATCCTCTTCTTTTTATGCTCCTCACATTTATAGTTTGAAATGACTGAGTGTGAAACAACACAAGATGTCACTGCTCCAGGCATGCAATCAAGTGAAGGGCCCCTCCCAGGCCTAATTAATAACTATTGAACACGCTAACAACAATCAACACTAATTAAATACACGCTTGTTGACAAGAGAGCAAGGCTTATCAAAGGCACACCCCCAAAAAGAGGCACTGGGGTGTTGAAAGGGGGGAGCTGGATGAAGCGAGGTTGCTCCTGTTTTTCATAATTAGTTAGCAAAGTGCCCCGAGTCACACTTTTGATTGGGAACCCCGGCAGCCAGGTGTTGCGTCTGTCACCCCGAGCAGCAAGGCAAAGGAAACCAGCCTCAATAGCCTCAATGAAGCTCTGCTCTACTTTACTGGTTTGGGATTGAGCTGGGTTTATACACTGCCTCGCGGCGCTTTCTTGGTTTTTGCTCTTGTGCACCTGTTTGTGAGGTAAAACAAAACAAAAAAATCTCAGTGAGCACGAGAAAGCCAGTGAAGTATAGGATGCTGAATACTCAGCTTGTACATAACAGCTGCTGCTGTAAGCATGAAGACTATGCTTATAATGAACATCCTTTCTATTAAACAATTAGGACTCTTTGACTTTATAGTACAGAATTATGGATGATTTAATACTCCACCCCATTTTCCATTTAGTGCCACTCAAGTTTTCTAACTCTTTGTCCAAATTTATCTAAAGCTGCTATGTAACAATGCCTAGTGTTAAATGCACTTTACAAATAAAACTGAACTGAATTGTATTGTATATAGTAGGGCAGAAAAAAGGCATTGCACAGTCCCCCTGGCATCACCCTGCTCACATCTAAACACCCAAACAAACACACACACACACCCAAATCAGGAGTAATGCTGAGTGACAGCTACCACAGGGCACGGCCCTAGCATCGACATCAGCCGTTTGTTCCCATGATCGCTCCCTGATAGGCAATTGGATTTGTCAGTGACCCTAAACAATTGCTGTGATGAGGATCAGTGGGCCTTTCCTTCCCTTGGCCCCGCTGCCCATCCTGATCAATAGAGCTGATCAATGGCCAGCAATCCATACTGACGACTCTACTGCCTGCCCCAGAGCCAAGAGAGCTGCCCCGAAGGGTGCCAGTGCACTCCCCCTTGAGCACTTGTTGAGTCGTTTGGTTTGGCGTATTAAAAAAAAAAATGTTTACACAAGCACTGAATCTCCTGTCCATCACCCTTCCCTACTCAAAAAGTGAACAGCAGCATATGTGCAGAAACACACAAATATCTACAAGGATCCCGAATCCAATCAGTCGTCCTGACCTGATCTCATCGTGATCAAAACCTCAAAACCAACATCATCTAAATTCCTGATCTAAGAGCAGCTCTCAGGATTTCTCCGGTATTAGTTGAGGTTTAGGGTCACAGTCGAGAGGCTCAGCTGTGAGGGCCTGCCAACAAGCATACAGCTCCGAGTCCTGGGCAGCTGAAGAGCCTTGAGTAATACACAAACCCAATTAAATCCCTACCTGAGCTTGAGCTTCCCTCTCGACATGAGATGGGCCATGCAGCCTCTCTGTATATGCCTCAGCTGGGTCACCCCTTACATCCCATGTACACATGTGCTTAAGGATTTTCTACTTTGATGAGCTGCACTGACAACGCAGTGCTGCTGATTCACATCTGTCCTATAAATATAAGCACTTGTGGCTGAGTGGGCACAGTGAGACACACTGACCCAGAGAGTGAGAGCACGGCAGCTGCCACAATTACAGCTGATTAACAGCAAATTAAAGAGAAGACACCGAGTGGCATGATAAGTTTAACAGACATGACTTACTGCACATTGTGCAGTGCAGGACCAGCCCGGTGTCGATTTTGTTTTCCATCCGACTGCCTCACACATCTGTCTGTGCCGTTGCTTTGGCACGCTCTCGCGATTGTCAGAGCCAAGAGGAGTTAGTTAACCATTCTCATTAATTAACAGATTTAGCCCCCTGGAGAAAAGAGCACAAAAGCACCACTGCTGAAGCTCCAACACCAGAGTCTTGTTGATATTTGTCCATCAAGGCCTTATGTATACTGGGGAAGGCACAAATGCAAACATATGCATCCTCTAAAAACCCCATTCTCTGTGGTGTGAATAAAGGCCTAACACAACACAATGGCTGCTCTTAATCCACCTGCTCTCCAACTTACCCACAGTATATGGTCAGTAAATAATCGTGCTTTTCTCTGTATTTCTCTACCAATTTACAAAGAACTTTGCACAAAACACAAACCTTGAGCTGTCAAAAAAAGCTTTGTTCACTGATTGACCTTAGTTGTGTATATTTGAAAAGGTAATCATGTCTCAAATGAGCGTACAGGAATAAAATGCATGGGTTTTGTTCGGCCCGTATAACCTATTTCAGTTGCTCCACTGAAACAGAACTAGTTTACACACCATAGTAGTAGTAAATGCCACTTATCTGTTCAGGAACGTACCGTTCACATATTAAAGTTTCAAACAAAGCCTAATGAGATTCAAGCTTTCCTTTCTAACAGATCCAAATCTTCCCTGTTATTTGCAAATCCAAAAGGTGTAGCGTGCAATCGGCAAAAACACAGTATTTGTACATTTTTTACTTTTTTAATGTTATATGTTGATAAATAAAAAATAATAACCACTAC
>JAQLOM010000003.1:7232573-7243347 GCA_030068315.1 Chrysichthys thysi
CTGAGATAGGATTAATAAATATACTGAGGTTGTTTAATAAATATAAGGGGATAGGATTAATAAATATGCTGAGGTTGTTTAATAAATATAAGGGGATAGGATTAATAAATATGCTGAGGTTGGTTTTAAATATACTGAGATAGGATTAATAAATATACTGAGGTTGGTTTATAAATATACTGAGGTTGTTTAATAAATATACTGAGATAGGATTAATAAATATACGGAGGTTGGATTAATAAATACACTGAGGTTGATTTATAAATATACTGAGGTTGTTCAATAAATATACTGAGGTTGGTTTAATAATCGAACTGTTGCTGTTTGGGAAACTAAACTAGCACAATATGTTGAAATTCACTCAGCAAAAGGACGATTAACTGAAAGGATCCCACTGATAACTGAACTGGTCTAACCAGGGGCTCAAACTGGTACACCCCTCCCCAGCCATGTTATTAAAATAACAACAAGCAAACTAAAAATATATTTATTGATAGATTTGGTCAAGTAATACAGAAACTAGGAAATGATTCAATAAAAATATTGTGGTAAAAGATTTTTTATTGTTTTTCCGTAGCGATTTTACCTAAATGTAGAAGTCATTTTCTAACAACAAACATTAAATATTGCATTAATTACTGCATTAATGCAGTCTATCTTTATTGTATTGGTTTAATGGTTTAAAGCTATTTTAAAACAGTATAATTGTTGTTGATGATGATGGTGATGATGATGATGATGATGCTGGTGGTGATGATGATGATGATGATGATGAGGTGGTGATGATGATGTTGATGGTGATGATGATGATGTTGTTGATGTGATGGTGATGATGATGATGATGGTCATGATGATGTTGTTGATGGTGATAATGGTAATGATGTTGTTGATGATGATGATGGTGATGATGATGTTGTTGATGGTGATGATGATGATGATGGTGATGATGTTGATGGTGATGATGTTGATAATGATGATGTGATGGTGATGATGGTGATGATGATGATGATGATGGTGATGATGATGTTGATGTTATTGTTGTCGTTGGTGATGATGTTATTGTTGTTGATGATGATGATGTTATTGTTGTTGATGATGATGATGGTGATGATGATGGTGATGATGATGTTGATAGTGATGATGATGTTGATAACGATGTGATGTTGATGATGTTGTTGATGGTGATGCTGATGTTGTTGATGATGATGATGCTGATGTTGATGATGATGATGATGATGATGATGATGATGATGATGATGATGTTATTGTTGTCGTTGGTGATGATGTTATTGTTTGTTGATGATGGTGATGATGTTGATGGTGATGATGATGTTATTGTTGTTGATGATGATGATGCTGATGTTGTTGATGATGATGTTATTGTTGTCGTTGGTGATGATGTTATTGTTGTTGATGATGATGTTATTGTTGTTGATGATGATGATGTTATTGTTGTTGATGATGATGGTGATGATGTTGATGGTGATGATAATGATAATGATGATGATGATGATGATGATGATGATGATGATGTTTTGGCATATTTGACATTTTAATCTGGCCATTTTAAGCTATGGACTTATAATTATTTCTTGTAAGTTTAAGCATTAAAAAAAATCGACTTTACCTTGCTCATACATCACAATGATGTGTTCTAAATGGACAGCAAAACAGTTTCCAAAATAAAGAGTGATAACAATGCGAGTGAAGGTGTGCACACACACACACACACACACACACACACAGTCACACACACACAGTCACACACATTACTACCTTAATGCAATTTATTGAGAGGGAACCAGAGGAAATCCCCACCAACATGGAGAAAATATGTAAAACATAAAGGATCGATCTGGAGACTCTGAGGAGGGAACAGCAAACACTGCATGAAGATCTAGTTAGTGTGTGAATCCCCTGGACTGTTTGCTAAAAGTCATTGTCCAAATCCTCATGTTTAAATACCACAAAACTACATTAGCCAATTTTTAAAACAAAGTTTCAAATGTATATAGGGCTAAAATACTTCTTCACTTGTTGTGGATTTAGTTTCACAACAAATCTTCATGCCATTTTCTTTTCCCCATTTTGGAGAGGAAAAACATACTCAGGGAATTTTGATGTTTTTATGCTTTTATTGATCACTTTAGCACTGATCACACTGTGACAATGATAAGTTCTGAAATCCCATCACTGCCTCATTCACAACTTCTGTATGCTGGTGATCTGTCACTCCCATCGTTATAATGGCAAGAGTGTTACCAAAAAAATAATAATAAAGCACTGTTAACACTTTGCCATGTAGCACCAGATGTCAAGCCTGTGCCATAACTGGTGTGGTCACAGGAGGAATGGAAGTGTAGAGGTCAGGAGGAGGTAGAGGATGAAGATGAGAAGGAGGGGGAGGATGAGGAGGTGAGCGAGGAGGTGGAGGTGGGCATGGGAGGGAGAGAGGAGGCGAGAGAGGGAGGAAAATATGGGCCCTCACTGCTGGACTCGGCGAAGCGACTGCACCTGGAAGGTGTGAGCATGGGATCCCCACTCCCGGTAGTGTTTATACTCGCCTCCATGGCGATCACACTCCAAGATATATTGGTAGCCACGGTAGCCAGGATACTGGTAGCAAACCCAGCTATAATAAGATGAGAGTAGAAAGGAGGTAGAACGTAGGCAGATTTTCTCACTCAACAGCAAAGACAAACCGGATTGGTTTTCTAGGTATGGATTAACCCAGTTCCAAATTAAGAAGCATTTTAAAAATGTAATCCGCAGTATATTCAATGTGGAGTTCAGGCATAATGTGTGAGAAACCATCCCAATGAAATGTAAATCATAAAACAAAAATATCTATTATGTTAACCATGATTAAATACCAATGAGCATGGAGACAAAATATCACAACTAAGAACAGCCAAAAGCTGCTCGGAGGATATCAGAGAGGATGGATAAGATTATTACCGAATAATTATATCACATTTAGAACAATGGAGGCAAGCTTTTGAAATGATGGCACGCTGACTTTTTCACAAATAATAGCTTGACATACATTATTTTACCATTTTTTGTGATATGTTATACTAAAGGAACATCAAACCTTACAGATCTTCTTACAGTAATTGCATTGCTATAAATTACGTTCTTTTCCTTTTGTCATGAGTGTATGAAAACTTTTATACTTTTGTACAGTACTGATCATTTTATTCCAGAAAATAAGAGTGCAAGAGAAAAACAGATAGACAGAACGAGAGAGCATGATACTTACGCCCCACTCTGGACCTGCATGGATCCGATCTCATTGTTGGGCCAGCCCATGGCCTGAAGAGAGGGGTAGTCATCAGTCATCTCCCACTGGCGTCCAATGAAATTCTCCCGCTCGAACACTACGATCTTTGACTCCTTATGGTTCTGCAAATATCAGCAAACATAGACTTTTCACGTTTGTGCATTCAATCCACTACATGTAGTCCGTTCTGCTTATATAGTATATACACTCTCTGTGAGATAATCATATTGAACGATGAACAATAAATCAGCTGTTTATTATAGGAACAGGGAAGGAGACTCACAGCGCAGCAGATTGGGCGGAAGGACATCAGTCTCTCAATATGGTAGGCGTTGCTGCCACTCCATGCTTCCCAGCGAGGGTAGTCTCCTCTCTCCAGGATGAACTGTTGTCCACAGAAGCTGGAGTGCTCATAACCCACCCAGCTGCCCAAGCACACACATACATAAGAACGTTCCGGTAACACAATACAACAGCAAAGATCTGCATACGCTCAGTGGGAGAGAAATATCAACATGAGTCTCCTTTTTTTTCACAGCTAGGGCAACATGGCTAAGACTTACGCTCCACACTCCACCTTCACTGAGCGAACATTGTCAATTCCACACTCCATGATGTTCTTGCAGGAAGAGGTGAAGTCCATGCGTTTGCCCTGGAAGTTCTCCTGGTCATATACGGTGATCTGGATGTAACAGATTATGAGAAACATGAAGTCTGGTTTTTTTGTTTTTTTTTTTGGGGGGGGGGGGTAATTTTTTTTTAAATTCTGTATATTTGCATGATCGCTACAGACTCACCTTCCATGGTCCTATTGGTGTTGGGTTAGTCTGAGCCATGTTTACAAAATTTCCCAATACTGAGTGAGTGGCCTGAGAAACACACACACACACACACACACACACACACACACACACACACACACACACATGCAATAAGGTTAAGAGAACATGCATAGGTCTGCAGGTGTTTGGCAGTTAAGCTATTAATGCAATTATTTCCAAAAGGCCTAAAAAATGAAACAGCGTTATAATAAATATATCAATAGCAGTATTTGTCTGACAAACCAGATTTCACAAAGCTCACTGTTTTGTTCTCTGATTACTCAAAAAAGGATAAACACACAGCACAGATTCGACTAATTATTACAGCAGAATCAAATTGATCCAGTAAGAGTCCAGAAACTTATTGACTGGTTTTGAATTTCTGATCAATTGCATCGAGATTTGTTAAATGGTTTTAAGTGAATGTGCAATGTTCAGGACAAGGTATGAAGCGCATGGAAGGATGCATGCATGTCGTGTGTGTTTTGGGCCATGTTTGTGTTGTGCAGTGATGCCTTCCTACCAAAGATTTTTGCAAGTCAGAAAGTAAATGACACAAGCAGCTGAAAGGATCAAGATGCACAGCTTACCTGACCTACCTAATAAATAGCTGTCAAGGGGCTCCACACAACGGTGTCCTGACTACAAACTGTGCTCTATTTATACAAGGCTTGGCAGAAAGGAACGCTAGGCCACAGGCCAACCAACGGTCAGCACTTTGCTCCAGGCCTCATTGTTCTCACCTGAGCCACTGGCTTTACCAGCCCGCATTACCGGCTGCCAGGAGGGCACCGTGCCCGCTGCCTCCCAGGCCAATCGCTTACATACATAGTTTTACACATGACCGTTTTGTCAGGTGAAACACCCACATGTGAACTGAGGACGTCTGTTTGAGAGTTTGAGATCATTCTAACAAGGACATAACCTGTATCACATTTACATTATTTGCATCACCAAAGCAAATAAAGCTGGTTCCTAATCTAACTTTTCCATTTTTACTAAAATAATCACAGGGATACAGAATTATACTAAACAAGAAGCATTCGCTGAGGAACTTCTGTTCGCCACTCCCAACCCTCACGTACAGAGTGCTTCAACTGACCTCCTGCTCTTACATACTCCCACACATGAATGCACGCACACGCACACACATAATAGCCTTTACATGTCCATCCATTCAACATCCATGTCCTGCCCACTCTTTTGATTGTATGCAAAATAGGCTGCTGGACAAGGCTAGAGGGGAACATGAGGAGGAGTGTGCCATGGTGGAAAAGAAAAGTTAGATGATATATATAAGGCCCTTTGATCTAAAGAACATTCATTTGGAGTCTCTGGTTAAACTGGAAGACAAGTGTGACGTGGTCATTGTTCATGTTTCATTAACAAATGCCTCATTTTGGCACGAAATGTGCTTCTTATATGGAAGTGAATCATATAAACCAGTGATTTGTCAGTCAAATCATTTATTCATGCTGCCCTGGATTTTCCGATTTAGTCAAGGTCATTGGATCCACAAGCCAAAAAAACAGCTAAACAGTCCAGCAGTACACATTATAACACATAACACCAACGAGTGACCTGAGACTAGCCTACTAAAGTCAGCAGATTGCTCTCAATCCTACAGAGAGCGAACGAGAGAGAGGAATGAAGGGATAGAGAGAGGGAGGGAGGTGAGGGGGTGGGAATTATGGTGTGGGCAAGCTTTTTGCTGACGCTGGTGGGTGTCCAGCTGAGACCTTGGAACAAAGCATCAGACAGAGTCAGCAAGGTCAGTTCCTAAAAGCCAACACTTTTATCCAATGGTATGGCAGCATGCTGGCTTAGGAGCATCACTGGGGTGTTTTTGTATATATAACCCTTCCTGTGGCTGGAAACAGAGCTTCATTTGGTTGGGCTTTGCCATCATTTCCTCTGCCAGCACCTCTCTTACATTCCATCGCCCTCTTCTTGACTGCAGTGTTTTGGTGAGATTCGTGGTGGTGGGGGTGGTGGTGGGGGGAATTAAATGGATAAATAAAGGGATAACTCTAATGTGGTTAAAGAGAATTTCTCCTATTGGGAGCCCCATACAATCCCATGAGTGCTAGTTGAATTTAGAATTTAAGGCAGGCCATAACATTTTTTTTACAGCAGATGTTTGAAGCTTTGCCAGTTCAGTGCTGATATTCTTTTAAGTGTGTTTTGTATTAGACCTTTTATAAAATGTACATTTACTCACACAAACAAGGCTTTGTCCACTGAAATATGCATACATTCGGATCGTTTTGGATGGCGTCGTCTTCGGAAAAGTCGAAGACACTTGAGAAAACAACTGGAATCGTTGGAAAATAATTCCTTTATAGTTTATCCAGGAAACAACACAAGCTGTTATTGCAGTATAAAATCTGATGCAGTTCTGAACATCTCTCAGTACTTTAGGTAATTCCTCAACAATAGCCTTCTACACAGGGATGAACATGTACAATGTAATGAATACAGGAATTTGCGATTTCAGGTTTTTCCACTCTACTAAGTGTGGCGCACATGATTTATAACATACCTTAACATGTTTAACATAATGACCCATAATTTGAAGCTTAAAGCCTCTATTAAATTTGCAGATAACGCAAGTGAACATGACTGAACGGAAACGGTGAAAGGAACACTATTCTGCTGAATTTTGATAGTTTGATTACACAGTTTAAGAGAAGACATTTTATGGATGCAATGTATCAACCAAGCTAAACAATGACAAATGGTTTCTATCTGTGTGGCACATGAGAAATTCACCTTATTAAGAATGACTAGGTTCCAAGTCGTTAACGCAAGACTGTGCTTTCCAGGCACTTCATCACTTGTACATTTCCGTCCTGACAGCATTTAAATTGTGTGTGAATACATTAAACAAGCACACATCCGGCAATGTGATGAGATACAAGGACTCGTAAAACTAATGATCTAACAGTGTTTACTGCTAACTAGTAAAGCCTTAACAAAAGGAAAGGTTGTTATTTTGATCGTATTGACAAAATGGTCACATTTTTAACTACCTCTTTCTCTGTTTGACTGCAGCCTCAGCCATGTCTCATACTGCTGTGCAGGGGAGTATTGGGAGCCGTTCTGCCATGGGGACGCACACATATAAAGTAAGTCAATACTCTTGTTCATACCAGTAAATTTGTTTTATTGCAAATTTATCATTTATATCTTCAACATGGCCAAATAATGCAGCCTCAAAATATTCTGATTTGTGTTTTTCTGTATGTCCAGATATATCTGTTTGAATGTGAGAATTTCCAAGGTCGCATGATGGAGTTGAACGGCGATTGTCGCAACATCTGCGATAAGGGTTTCGATCGTGTGCGCTCCATCAGAGTGGAGTGTGGCCCGTAAGTCTGTAGGAAAGCCAATCATATACAGAATATTGTAATGAGCTGTCGGCCAAACACTAACACTAAAAAAAGAAATACTCTTTGTCCTAGTGACACCTGATATATTTCATGCCAGTGCGATTTTGTGAAAACTGTATTGTACGTATGTAAATACTCAGTGTAATTTTGCATGGTTTCAGGTGGGTGGGATACGAGCAGCAGGACATGTGTGGTGAGATGTTCTTGTTGGAGAAGGGAGAGTATCCTCGCTGGGACACCTGGTCCAATAGCTACCGCTGCGATTGTCTCATGTCCCTCAGGCCAGTCCGCATGGTGGGTGAATTAAGACCAAGAGAATGTCAGCTTTTTTTCACGTACATATACACATGGTAATATGATGACTTACATTACTTAAGGTTTTTTTTTCTCAGTTTCAGCCCTCTTGGCCTGCGGCCATTGTCGGGAGGTTTTAATATGTCAGAGTTTAGTTTGTTTTTTATTCTGCATTCCGTTGATTTTTTGGTGAGACTGAGGGTACACTGAGGCTCCCGTATCTAATATTATAAACAATAATGGTTAAAGAAACCTTATATATGGTTTTACGGAATACTTATATAGTTTTAAAGATCAATCCATTATTGTTCATTAATGTTCATTACAATGTGCTGAATTAAAGCTGAAGTTGGTACAGATTTGAAAATCTGTAAGATCATGTCAGAGACCGTAAAGCAGTGTGCAATGTCAATTAGCTCATTAAATGATAAAATAATTAAAAATTTACTGAATTTCCCTCTGATAAAATATTATATTAAAATGATTTAGTGTTTCAGATACATGCACATTAGACCCTTGACATCGTTTGGCTTTCAGAGTGTCTGCTGTTTGTAAATAAATAAATAAATAAATAAAAATAAACATATCTGCTCTTATTTTTGTACAGGATTGCCAGGATCATAAGATCTGCCTGTATGAGTGTGCAAACTTTGAGGGCCGGAAGATGGAGGTTTGTGATGAGGACATCCCCAGTCTGTGGTCCTATGGTTTCAATGACAGGGTAGCAAGCATTCAGGTCTCCGGAGGAACGTACGTCAACTGTCTTTAAAGTCAACATCTCCACTGTAAATAGAGATCACCTTCACAAATGCACTGTTTGGTTGTTGTTTTGTAGGTGGGTTGGGTACCAATACCCTGGCTATCGTGGATATCAGTACTTGTTTGAGTGTGGCCCCTTCAAGCACTGGAATGACTGGGGTGCCAACCATCCCCAGATCCAGTCCATCCGCCGAGTGCGAGACATGCAGACACATCGACGAGGCTGCTTCGAGATGACTGCCTAAGTGACACAGTAGGATGGACAGGTTGCAGGAGAGGCTCTGTGGTGTATAAAATTATCCGTCAATTTACACAGATCACTTCAGAGTAGTGTGAAGAGCTCAATCAGTTTACAAGTTGAAATTATGTGTTATAAAGCTACAGCTCAGAGAGCCAACCTACAGTATATTTATCTATAATGTATTAGTTATATTTAAATTAAAGTGCCTTCTTGTAATTATTAGGCACTTTCCCAGCACTCTAACTCATTTTAATGCACAGTAGCTATTAATTAATTTTCAAACAACTGTGCATTGACCTCCTACTGAAGCATAAATCATGCAACAGGTATTGGGATAAGAAAACCCTGGCCTCTTAATCTACTTGGAAAAGGCTCCTTATGTAGCAGGCTTAATTGTATAAGGATATTATTTTCCTCTCTTTTTTGTGGACAAGATTCACATCGGCGTCATCTCATATGATGAGGGGACCGTGCAGTCCTGTCACACATATCTCTCTCAGGGATGCTGGCATCTGGAAGTTATATTTCCCACAATGACAAATAAAGATCTCAGACCTCAGCATTGCACAATAGTACTGTTTTTCTACAACACATTGCATTTTCATCATTTATACTGCGTACACGTAGTGACCATTCTAATAGGTGCGCTAGCATACTAGTTACATCCAGTGGTTATTTATAGATATACAATAGGTACACAGTTACTGATAGTAGTTTCTGTGTCTATACAAATTTCTTCTTTTCATATCAGTGATAACAGATCATCGAGGACCACCACTGATTAGATATTATTTGGGTGGTGGAACATGAGCACAGCAGAGATGCTGATACTGATAGTTGTAGTGAGAATGGTATGAGTGTATTTGAAACAGCAGAGCTACTGGGATTTAAAAGCAACTTAATGGCAGTGCTGGGTTGAGAAAGACTCACTAATAATAAAACAGTCCAGTCAGCAACAGTGCTGTGGTCAGAAGCAGATGGGTAAAGGACAGAGGATTAACACTGACTGGGGGGAAAAAGAGCTTTAGTGCTGAAAGCTGCTTTCACACTTTGTGTGTTTTTCTCATCCACCAGCACACATTTTACATTTTATGTAATCCTATGGGAAGCAACCACAAGCTGGGCTGAATGCATATGTTTTTAAAATGCACTGCAGACTGATTTTCTTTCACAGTCAAGCTTCCAAAGTTGAAAAAGTTTAACTTTTTAGAAAACAATTGAGTGACATCAATCCCTTTTTTTTCTGGACCAATCTGATTGCAATTTTGGTAAGAAAAATAAACATGAAGGACAGAAAGACAAACTCCTTAAACCAAACTCGTTAACTTTAAATCTGCATTGAAATACACCTAAAAATAGCCATTTTTGTGGACATTCACAAGTGTGCGATGACATCCACTTTACCTTTTGCAAACAAAATGCAACAGCATTTTGACACTGCACAGCACATAAGAAATTGTGCATATCATGTAATGGGCAATAGCCATTAATTATATAGCCTACCTGAATAATGCTCTTACATGGCATGTTTACCTGATAAATAAATAAATAAATAAATAAATAAGTCAGTCAGTGAATGTACGTTCAGGGAGATATTTAATAAAGTGGCAATTAAAACATACGATTTCAGTGAATACTAAAAGCCAGATGACTAGTGCTATGCTAAAAAGCTAAGGATCCTCTAGTAAGATGACCAAAATCATTTTCATCTGGATTATAAAACTAATAAATGGATCAACCCTTTTTTTCTTTATGTTTTAGTTGGCTTAGCATTGATAGCATTGCCCCAGGGTATCTGGTTCAATCCAGAGCTCTGGATACTGTCTGGGTAGAAATTTGCCTGTTCCACTCATGCCCATGCCCTGTTTTCCTCCCCTCCCAAAAACATTGGATTGACTATGTTAAATTGCCCCTCAGTGTGTGTGTGTGTGTGTGTGTGTGTGTGTGTTGGGGGGAGGGGGGGTTGGTTCCGGGGGGGTGAATG
>JAQLOM010000003.1:7299263-7309276 GCA_030068315.1 Chrysichthys thysi
CACTGTACCATTAGAACACTGGAGTGATAGTTGCTGGAAATGGGCCTCTATACACCTATGTAGATATTGCACCAAAATACCACACATTTGCAGCTAGAATAGTCATTTACAACATTAAAAATTATTATAACATTTCACAACTATTTCTGATTAGTTTAACGTTATCTTCATTGAAACAAACTGTGTTTTTCTTTAAAAAATAAGGACATTTTAAATTGACCCCAAACTTTTGAACGGTAGTGTATATACGTACACTTATGTTACATGTAAACTTAAAGGGACTTTTATTTAGGAATTTAGGATGGGTGAAATCCATCGACCTATTTGTAGATATATTTAACATTGTGGAAGACCCAGTTCCCTCACCCATCTGTCCTTTTTCCTGAAGACAAAAAAATGTAGTTTGATATGTTACCAAGAAACTGCAACGTCCTTAAAGAATTTCTTGTGCTGGAAATATTAGAGTTTTAAAGTTCCTTATCTTTAAACTTAGAGCTTTTGTCTCTTACAAAACACTGACAGTGGAGCCTCCATCAAAAAAGCTAAAGGTTTCCTCAGAGAAAACTTCACCCTATCAATGATTACACACATTTCATAATCTGTTCATATGGAGAGTCACCCATGAAAAGCCTAGTAATCTGCTGTTCTAGAAAATGAATCAAACTTCTGACCAATATGAATTAAGAATACAATAATGATCTGGAGGTCATGAAAAAAAATGTCATTACATAAACAATTTTTCCAAATGATGTTGGATAGTTCATTATTTATATCAGCAGCCCAATTCCATCCATTACCTATACCATTTATCGGTTAGGGAAACTGGAGACGGTCCAATCCGAGAGAGAGGCGGCGTACACCCTGGGCAAGTTGCCAATCTATTGCATGGCTAACACAGAGAGACAAACATCCAACAACTTTGCACTCTCACACTGACAACATGGAAGTTTGAGTAACCAGTTGACCTAATCTGCATGTCTTTGGACTGTGGGAGGAAACCAAAGCACCCAGAGGAAACCCATGCAGGCATGAGGATACCATGCAAACCCCATACAGAAAGGCCCCAATCAGCCAGCAGTTTTGAACCCAGAAGCTTCTTACTGTTGCATGACAGTGCTAAATCCTGCACTACCATGCCACCACCCCAGCAACCTGATTCTTAACTGGAAATGTTTTTTTATTTTGTTCATCACTGTTTATCAATTTTTTTGTAATCAGATGATATGCATTACTTTATAGGGAAGCAAGTACTGGAGGTTTGACAATGGAGTCCTGGATGAAGATTTCCCAAGAGATATCTCTGTTGGATTTGAAAAAATCCCAGATCACTTAGATGCTGCCTTTGCTATCCCTGCTCACAACCACAATGGCAAAGAGAAGGTTTACTTCTTTAAAGGTTAGAAAAAAATTGTATCATAAAATGCATTTCATAAAAAACCTTTCTTTAAACATGGTTCTATTTATATGTATATATCCAGGTTTGTTCTAATTACTTACTACCAGTGTTGCTCTTATTCAAATCTATGCCCTTTAGGTGACCGTTACTATCAGTACGAGTTTAAGCACCAGCCGTCCCATGAGGAGTGCATTCAGATGTCCCGGATCTTCCCCTCTGCGCTCTTTAGACGATATACAGATTTATATTATGATCGCTGGGCAGAGCACTTTAGCCAGCTCTTCAGTGGATGTAAGCTTTTAAAATTGCATGTAACAGCAGATAAAGCTTTATTAAACAAAATGTAATCTGTTGCATTTCCTTTTTTCAGTTGAAGGCCAAAATAGCATCAATCACTTCATTAATAAAGACTGGATTGGTATCAAATCCCCAGTGGATGCAGTGCTAGCTGGAAGACTGTATGTCTCACCTAGATATTTGCAGCGGTCCAGTAGGAGGCGGCAGGATCAACTGGGGGGTCAACAACGGAGTCAACAGTGGAACCAACAGCTGATCCAACAATGGAACCAACAGGGGGACAAACAGTGGAACCAAGACTGGAATCAACAGTGGGACCAGCAGTGGAACCAGCAGGAATGGGGATCGCGGCGTAGACAGAACCGATCTCCTTTCTGGGACACTATGGCTGGCAGAGGTCTTAGCATCAGGCAGGAATTTAGCCAGAGGTTCAACCAGGACAACTGGGGAGATCAGGACAGACGCAGGAATGACTATCAACAGCAGTACGACAATAATTATGATCACAGATACAACCCTTCTGATGATTCAGTGTTCAACCGAATCCACTGGAGTCGGCCACTACAGAGTGTCTACTTCTTTAAAGGAGGTACTGAGCTTTACGTTCCCAATTTTATTTGTAATGTGTATATTGTAGTGGTGCAAACAACATATGTAGTAATGGGACAAAAGATATCTTTTCTAACTGATAGGTTCAGCTCTCCTCACTCATTGTTACCATTATGCCCTCCATAGTATGGTGTGCTACTAAGCAGCTCTGTAACATTCAATATGCCACTGTCATAGGGGACCAATTGTCCAGCAAGCTCTTCATATTTCTGAGACAGACAGACAGACAGACAGATAGTGAACAGAGACGTCATAGCAGGAAATAACTTGCTTCATGGCCACTGGGGGCAGCACAGTAGTGTAATGGTGAGCACTGTCACCTCACAGCAAGAGGGTTCTGTATTCAGTCCCTGGGGTGACTGGGGGCCTTTCTTTATATGTTTACATGGTCTCTCTGTGCCTGAGTGGGTTTCCTCCCACAGTGCAAGGACATATGTGTTGGTCACCTGGCTAGTCTAAATTGCCCATAGGTCTGAATGGTTGTTTGTCTCTGTGTTAGCATAGTGATAAATTGTGACCTATTCATGGCGTACCCTGCCTCTTGCCTAAAGTCAGCTGTGATTGGCTCCAGCTTCCCCCACAACCCTTAGGGTTAATTGGCACAGAAAATGGGTGGCTGGATAATAATCATTAGTAAATATCAGTCCTATAAGAGAGATAAAAGGAATCGATTCTAGACATAAGTCATTACTGAGTATTTTCTTAAAACCGCTTCCACTTATTCCTTTCTTGATTACTATTAATCACTGTTAGTGTCAAATTTATTTCTTCAAATAAGGAGGAATATTCAACAATTTCTGTGATCAAACAAGGACTTGTTTTGATGAGATTTAAACGAGTGTTCGATTAAAGGCAGATGCACTTGGAGGGCATCTAAAGTAAAGCTTGTAAATATTGGCTCCATTGACAGTACTACGATCAATTACAATGCAAATCTGTGTGCTAAAAAGTGCGATCACTTGGATATGACTCACAAATATCTCTCACTAAAAACATATTATACAGCGTTTCATTTAAAACTATTCAGTTGTGTGAAATTTAACCAAACAAATGTCATAGGCTTTGATCAACATGTACATTACATGTCTTTCTGTCTTTCTTTCCCAATGTGTCTATAGATCAGTACTACAGATTCAATTTACAGACCAAGCGAGTTGATTATGCCATTCCTTCGTACCCCAGACCAATAGGCAAATACTGGCTGGGCTGCAGAGACAGACCAGGAGCAGAGAAGAGATAAGTCTAATCTGTAAAATGGATGTAATCCAATGCAATAGTCTCATACAAAGTACCTGAATAAATATGTACCATTTTATGACATGTAATTAATGTAAAGCATGACATACTTTATAGAACATCATTAGTACGATTTCACTAAGAGAACAATTTCTACATCCAAATATAACTAATTTATATGAAAATTCTTGTATAGACTTATTACATTACATTACCATCATTTGGCAGACACCCTTATCCAGAGCGACTTACAGTTTTTATCTCATTTATACAACTGAGCAGTTGAGGTTAAGGGCCTTGCTCAATGGC
The DNA here is from genome assembly GCA_030068315.1 of Chrysichthys thysi. Taxonomy (NCBI): domain Eukaryota; kingdom Metazoa; phylum Chordata; class Actinopteri; order Siluriformes; family Claroteidae; genus Chrysichthys; species Chrysichthys thysi. The sequence goes on from JAQLOM010000003.1 coordinate 7,303,111, forward strand.
CCAACAGTGGTAGCTTAGCAGTGCTTGGATTTGAACTCCCAACCTTCCGATCAGTAGTCCAATGTCTTAACCCCCTGAGCCAACCCCTGCCCGTTATCATAAAAATGGAACAGAAATATTCCATTTCTGATCACAGATGGTGTAAAAAGATCAGCCTGTATTCAGAGGTAATCTCTACTAATTTATTAGAAGTGCTGTAAATATGTTTGTCCTTATGTGATTATGGTACTGTGATTTTCAGTGAAATATTAGTTCATTTAACAGGCAATAATTTGACAAAAATCGCATTGGCACTGTAGTAAAGCCACTTAAAGCATGATTAGACTAATAAAATCAATTGTTGTTCATTTATATTGTTAAGCACCAGATGATAATGCATAAAATAGTGATATTGTCTTCCATCTTTTCTGACAGTGATTTTGATAAAATGTAGTAGCATTTTGCATTTAGTAAGACAACATAAGAGAGTTATTTCAAGCAATTTGATTACAATATGTATCTGCATTAGCTGTTTCCCCATGAATGCCACAAAGACTAAAATAAAATAACAAATCTTCCAGTGGTTTTTATTCTGAAAGTTTTTTCATTTATACCAATCAAGATTAAAAATTATGTGTAGTTTTGCAGTCAGTCATTCTAAAATTCTGTTTTAAAAGCTAATATTACATATCAAAGCTTTTGCATTATCATCTGATATTTATGGGTTAATTTGTCCCATAGCAAAACATTGAAAGCAATGAGACTAAACTAACACAACTCCTTTCCCTATAGTGAAAGGGAAACTCACCCAAAACACATAAGTTCAAAGATTTCAGTTTAAACTGTAACCTTGTGTATTGCTCCCATCTCACATAAACAGTGCCTGAAATTCAGACATTAAAAATATACTCTGTAGGATTGCTGAGTCCTAGTCGTATCAGCTCTGTCTAACCATTACTTTAAACTCATTAAATATTCATAATCAAAAATACACCAAATAGTGTGTGAACTCTTATTGTATAATCTCTCTTTATTACCAAATGAATTAGAGATGCATATAAAAGCACCCCAACAACTGTTTTGACAGCTAATTTTGGACAATTTATAAAGAGAAATAACAAAATTGTAAAATACATACAAAGGGGAAAAACATGACTCTAGGAAGTAAGTAGGGGGAAACGTGTGGAGGTTTGTTTCATATGGTATGCAAGAATACAGAAATAGATATATATTTCTAACATTATTCAATTTAAACATATCAGCATATCAACTAGTCAGTCTCATGAATCATTTATATACACATTTTCATATTTGGGCTCTTTATCTTGCACTGTCAAAGTCTGATTAGTGATAACCTCTGATGTAGGAGACGCCTCGTCTGATACAGCCACTGTCTCATAGATAGCCTCACTCTTAGTGTCTGATTCAGAGGCTGTTCCTGAGTCCATGTCCCCCCCTGAGACCTGTGTAGGGCTTCCTGGGACACTCTTGAGTATAGAGGACAGAGGCCTCTTGGGGGTGCTGTTCTCCTGCTGTGAATTCGAAGCCCCTACTGTACATGGAGAGCTCAGGGAGGTGTGTTTCCTACGGCTGGGCTTCCTCAGAACAACATTTGGCTGTCCTGAAACAGCCGCCTGCTCCCACAAGCTGGCCCGCGCCCCCAGTTTCCTGCGTGGGGGCTTTGTCACAGCAGCCCCCTTACTTTTGGGCTGTGCTCCTTCCTCTCTCTGTCTTTGGATGCTGCCCAACCTGCGTAGCATGGCCTGCACCGGCCCCTCAGTGCTCAAGTCTGCCTTTGATGCCCGCACAGGCTTGCCTACAGTCACATAGACAGTGGACACCTTCTCTTTCCCTGTGTCCATCTCGTGCCCCTCAGACGATGCCTGTGGCTGTAGGCTCTTCTTGGGGTTGGTTGGAGTGTGCCACCTGGTGCCTGGTACAGTTAAATGAGTCCTCGATGGGGTGGAGCCATACCTCTCTGAGTCCGCTTCAGGTAAGGAGTTAGCTGCTTGTTCCTCTGAGGAGGCTTTTGTCTCATCACTTGTCTCGTGGTTTTCTCCTTCTGTCTGCCCCTGGCTCCCCTGTGCCCCCTGCAGATTAGAAAGCATCAAGACTCCCCATGGAGTTTTAGACTTGCGGGTAAGCTCCTGAGTAGAGCCACGGCGCTCTTTCGGGGTGAACTTGGTGCCTTCTGCAAAGGAAACAGAGGGCCGCTTGGATTTGGCAATGCTAGAGGTCCTCGGTATGCCAAAAGCCAGAGACATGTCCTCGCTGCTGAACGTTGGTGGCTCGGATAAGAAGTTACACTTCGAGCCCATTTCCTGGAACTGGAGCTCACCTCCTGCCACAGCTGGGATGTCTGTAAAAATCAGACAGCAATTTTCTTAATCAAGTGATACTTTGGGGGGGAACTGAATGCAAAGGTGTACTGTTACCCAAGAGCACCACAAGTCAGGGGGTTAACATGGTGTCACCAGAGCCCCGTACCTTCTCTGGGAGGGACGCAGTACACAGCCTCTCCATCCTCATCTGTCTCAAAAGAGTCCGAGACCCAGCCCGAGGGGGGCTCAATGAAGCTGTGGTTAAAGGTGAGCTCTGGATCATGGTGAGAAACTGGCAGCAGAACAAAGAACGTTATCAGTCACTACACTAAGAATTTGATTCTTACTGTGGAGAGGTCCGGTTCAGTGCACGTTTTACAGTTAGGGCTGTCAGTGTAAATCAGAAACTCTAGCCAAGATTAAAAATCAAGCGTATCTATCAGCACAGCTGTTAAAACATGCAGAATCACCTCTTATTGTCACAATGCAGTAGTCTCTACATTTTCAGTAATAAAGGTACTAAAGTTTTCGTTTCATTGTTGCTGGGCTGGTGCCATCAAGGGGACATGTTTTGTATCATCAGTGTGCCTATTTTAGCTGGAACCCTTTAAAAATATTTGAAGGTACATAATTGGACCTTAATGACCACTCCTGTCAAAGCTAATTAATGGTTCCCCACATGTCCTTTCACAGGAAAAAGATGCATGCCAACATTACAAAACATGCACTCTTGCTAGTGCCACTCCTGCAACAAAGAAAAGTACAGTTTGGTACATTTATTGCTGATGGTACAGAGTCCGAATTCCTTCTTGATGATACATTTTAAAGGAGGAAATACATTTTAAAGTACTTGCAACTGCCTTGAGGTGGATACCTATTTGGAATGGAGCCAATGCAAATGGACACTATTTAGCCTAATATTTATTACAAGAGTATAATTTTGACAACTTGTTTTGCAATCATTGTCATAATGGAGCACAAGGACAACTATGCCTACTGTTGAACAGCAAAACATAGGTATTAATTGATTGAGGCATGATGAACAGAAGAAGTACACAAATCAGATAAAGACATGAAAATTAAAAATTATTTCTTCACTGAGTATTTGAGGTGAGCACTACTCCACTATAGGTAACAGAATACAAGGCTACAGAATACAACATCTAATCATGGTTAATCCCTTTTATTAACATAAATATCACACATCAGTTTCATACACTAATTGAGATACATGTACTTGGAAATTCAAATTTTCAAAAGCATTCCTGGAGGATATTACCTCCAATATAAGACTTTTTTTTTTTTACTATTTTGACTTTTAAAATAATGTTTTTTTCTTCCATGTTTATGTTGCAAATTAAGGTCAACAGAGTTACCAGTTACCGGGCAGGGTAAAAAATTTTCCAAAGAGAGAACATATAAAAAAGCACATAAACTTTTTTCCCCATTTATTTATGATGGAAGAAATCCATGTGGCTCAATGACCTCATGGAGAGGCCTTTTGGCTGTCTGCTTGAAGTTACCAAATATGGTTCTTCACCCAATAAGGTTTAAGCATAATGAAGTTAAAGGATTAATTTGTACCATCCACATACTAGACCGCAAAAGATGCACCTGGTTAAAAATTGATTACTGGACTTTGATTAGTGACCAAAATTACCTCAGAGATTACAATGCATTACATGGAAATTAATACTGAAAACTGTGATCACATGTTCTGACCAAAAAAAAAAAAAATCAGGAGAGATTAGTTCCTTAATTGACATATTTGAGCAAATCTAAATAATTCTAGTTAATTAGACAAAATAATTTAGTTAAACACAATTGATTGTTTAAGCACTTGACAGCCCTACTTTTAAAATTTGACTGGCTGTCCAAATTGTTTAATGGCATTTAATAAAAGGATCTGACCTGTAACCCTGGGAAGTCCAGAGGACCAGAGAGTGAGACACGGCATGGCTGAGCTCATGTTGGCTAGCACTGTGAAGACATGATGCTTCACTCGACTCGCTGTGCTTCCATCCCCTACAGCCACTCTGAGGTTTAACAGAATGTTTGTTTAAACGGAGTATACGCTGACAGGACCAATACTAATTGTAGATATTCTCAGAGGTAAAAACAAAAGCATGTTGTATTTATTCAGGTCAAAACTCTAACCTGTCCTTCCCATTGGCTGGACTTCCACAACAGCAGCAGCAAAACAACAAGGCGAGTATGAGAACCAGTAGAGGAATCAGAAGTCCTGCTAGAAGCCCTGTGCGACTGTCTGAAACACACACACACACACACGTGTTAGTGTTTAATGCATAGATTTTCAGTTTAACACCCCAATGTATTATACTGCCAAAAGGGATTTATGGACATACTGTAGGCACATTCTCCAGTGGCAGGATGACATGCATCGCTTCCACAGTCACAGGCCGATGAGCAGTTTATTCCATATCTCTTCTCCGGACATGAACTGTTACAGCTACATCAGCAACAGCTTTGAGTCAGTTCCATTTAAATCGCTGTGGTTTACAAGCAGCAACACACTCTAATCATCCTCAACGAACTTACCTATTGCCCTGAAAGCCAGCATGGCAAAGACAACTTCCTGTCACATGATCACAGCGACCATGATTGCAGGAACTACACAGGAAGTGGCATCTGTCCCCAAAAGTACCACTGGCACATGGCTGGTCACACCTGAAAGGGAAGTGAAAATGATTGTACAGAACTTCCAGTTATCAGTACAACTCAACACCTGTGAAAATAGGATTCTGCAATGTGTAGATTTACTTTTTTTTTTTTTTTTTAAATATGTCATTTGTCCGTTTATTAGGTACAACTAGCTGTATTAGGTATAGTGGCTTTTTTTTTTAAATCAGATATACAGTATATACAGACACACATTGTATACTGTAGGTATATAATTACATCTGTGTAATGTTGTTGCCTGCTACTGAGTTAAGAACAGCTCACTAGTCAAAAAAAATCCATCCATCAGCACGCTTGTGTTTGTAAGGCTAGAGGAAAATTACTGCAAACTGTACATAAAAAATAAGCTATAATGTCTGTCCACTCACAAAAATGTAATGTGTCTAATAAAGTGACCTGCAATTTTATCAGCAACTCTGACACACCCATACCATACTATACCATACCACTTTATTTATAGAGCACTTTACAACAATAACAGCACTGACCAAAGTGCTGTACACCAAGATGTTGTATCCTAATACTAGCAAAAAAAAGAAAATTAGAGTAATTATAATAACAACAAAATAAGAAATCATAAAAACACACCAACACAAAAATCATACTACTACTACTACTACTACTACTACTACTACTACTACTAATAATAATAATAATAATAATAAAATAATGATAACAACAAATAAAAACTACTTAAAGGGCACAAAACATCTCAACAAAACACTTCACACTGGACTGAAGGCCAGGGAGTATAAATAAGTTTTTACACGGGATTTAAAAACAGCCACAGATGGAGCCTGTCGAATATGCAAGGGTAACCCATTCCATAATTGTGGAGTCGCAACTGAGAAAGCTCGGTCATCTCAAAGTTTACTTCAAGTTTTAGGAACTTGAAGAAGCAATTGGTCTGAGGACCTCAGGGGGCGAGGTGCAGCAGTTCTGCCAAGTTTGCTGGAGCAAGACCATTTAGACCAGGGGTCTCAAACTCAAATGACCTGGGGGCCGCAGGAGACAGAGTCTGAGTGAGGTTGGGCCGCATCAGGTATTGCACAAAAAAAGCTTTGTTAAAAAAATCTAATCTTCTCAAAAATCTTTACTAACAGTTCTTTAACTTCAGGGGGTTCTTCTGAACATAAACTGTCCTGAATATGAATGAAATATTGAAG
>JAQLOM010000003.1:7329613-7351189 GCA_030068315.1 Chrysichthys thysi
TAAAAAACACACACACACACACACACACACACACACACACACACACACACACACACACACACACACACACAAATACTTATACGTCTATCTTTGCTGAGGACACTCACTGACATAATGCATTCGGTAGCCCCTTAACCTCACCTTAACAATCACAACTAAATGCCTAACCGCAAACCATACCCTAACCCTAACCCTAACCCTAACCTAAACTTAATTCTAACCTGAACCCTAAAACCAAGTCTTAATCCTCACATAGCCCTTTGAAGAAGTAAGGACCAGCTAAAACATCCTCATTTCACAAAAATGTCCTCACTTTGTTGGTTAAATGTATGTTTTGGTCTTCTATATGCAGCAAGTTTAGGCACACACACACACACACACACACACACACACACACACACACACACACACACACACACACACTCCGTCAGCTATTACCGTGTCAGGAGCAGTGTTTGCCTTGGCTTGCTCCAGCTGTGTGATGAGCCTCTCTATCTCTTTCTGTTTCTCACACAGTTCAGCCTCGATGTCTACGTTCCTCTCCGCGGTGCTCTTCAGCTGAGCTTGCATCACGCTCTGTTTATTCCTCAACTCTCCATTCATCTTCATAAAGCGATCCAACTGCTCCTGAAGCTGTCACACGAACACATTACACAATACATTAACGTTCATTTTTTTGTTTATAATCAAGATTAGGTTTTATTTATATTAAAGTGTACAGAACAATTGTACTACCATACACTTACACAGTTCCTTTGCAGTCATGTTATAAGAGTATCCATAGATAAAGTCTAATTGTTTTTGCTAATCTGAAGGTTAAGCAATTGAAGTTGGATTACTCACTGACTAACACACTAATAAAACACGGTTTTATTTTCTGTTTGTTGGAAATGTTTATATTGGCCAATTTTTAAAAACACTGTGTAACACACAATAGTGTGCTTTGGGAACGCTGCATTCCAGCAGGTTCTGAAAAACACACTGTGCAAATGACAGAATATTTAACAAAATGAAAATGTACATAAGAAAATAAATCACAATCTGAGTGGAAATGACTTTTGTTCATCTTGTCAAAGGTGTGGCAGGCTGCGGTTTAGCTTTTGGCCTTTATGACTGTGTTATACTGCCAAGTAACACAGTAACCTGATCATCTGATTCTTCCAAAACAAATTGCTGGCTGTGAGACAGTAGCTAGATTAATCTGAAATGCATAGGGTGGGCCATGAAAAGTAACCGGTGCCGCGCTCTTTGGCGGCGGCTGTAGCCCCTTGTGTATGTGCACAGACGTGAACAGGGATCACTTTCAGCATCTGTTGTGACTTTTGTTTAAATGAATAAAAACAAGTTATTTGCTCGTTCATCTTATCTTCCCATCACTGAAAGTGGGCTACTTTTTCATGGCCCACCATGTACTATACACCAACCATCAATACACTGATTCCTGGGCTAGAGCTGAGCCAACATATTCTTCATGCTTTAGTTAGCAACTGAAATTAACGTATATGTCAGTCTTTATGTGGGACAGGGTTTTTTTTAATGCAGGTTTAGCTAGCTTATGTATCTTGATATGCTGGTTCAGCCATACAAAGGCTACTTGTGCTTATTCACACCTCTGTGATTACTTGATTGTTTTTGTTGCATGGTGCATATAGAACAAGTTCTTGTCTCCAAGCTAAGTAAAGTCTCGAACCCTGCAAGTTGTCTTTGGAAATATATTTTGGTTTAAACATCTTGAATATACTCACATTAATGCCAGCCTGTAAAACAACACTTTGATAGCACAGTAGTATACAGAGGATTTTTATTCTAAAGGACAAGCAACTTAGCCAAAGCTCAGGTGTTTTTTAGCCTTTTTTTTTTTCTTTTTCTATTTTTTGGATCATGATCAATCATGAATCAGAATCAGAATATTATAGAATATTGTGGTTAGAACAAACAGTTAGCTAGTGCTACTGAATTTTACAGCTCAAGAAAGTTCACTAAAAACCAGTGGTGGACAAAATACAAAAATTGCACACTTGAGTGAAACTAGAGATACCTATAGGCACATGCTACTGCAGTAAAAGTAGATGTCTTCTATTTACATTTCTACTTGTGCTAAAGTACAAATGTACCCATTTTCTGTGTACTTCAGTATCAAATGTAAAAGTACTAAGTGATTTTAGTTATACAGTATTATTTTGATGATCTGTTTCTCTAGACCAGTGTTTCCCAAACTAAGGGTCGTGACCCAAAATGGGTCGCCAATCTTTACTTATTGGGTCGCCATTTGGCAGGCTTGTTGTGTTATGTGTAAATGTAGATGTTATGAGTATTCCTGGTGTATTTTTGTAAGTTTGGATCCCACAGTGACACCAAATTTCTCTTTTGTGTCTCGTACTGAAAAAGTTTGAGAACCACTGCTCTAGACCAATCTGACTTCATACCAAAACAAGATGGTTCATGTCCAATGTTCGTCAGTGCCTTGCCATCTTTGAGGCGTGTCTGGCTACAATGCGATGTGAATAAACCTGTCAATCAAGAAATTGTGAATTTCTAATGAATTATTTTCTTATTCAAATTCAAATCCAAAATTTGTCACAAATAATCATACATATAATAAATATAAATATAAAAATACAGTGTATAAAAGTGATATAAAAGCTAGGTGTTAGCAACAGTATGACCATATGGTAGTCATGTGAGGATATGTGCAGATTATGTGCAAAACAAAGAACATAGTTATAGTGTTACAGAGTTATAAGTTATAGATATAGTTATAAGTTATAGAGATAGTTGTAGTGAAATTGCCAGTATATATAATAAATATTTATAGTTATGGGTTGATACAGGTATAAGTACACTACAAGTGAGCAACTCTTGTAAAGTTAGTTCTAAAAAGTCATTCTGAGCCAATTTTTTTAAAAAATATTATAGGGTCAGGGTCAAGAAGTTAATATATTAACTATATTTTTGCCTGTTTAAGAAGATTTAACCACACAGATGGCAGACATTCTTGCTAAAAAAAAAAATCTGTAAGGTGCAACATGCTTTGGGCGAAAGAAGTGCTTTGTTGGAAATTTTTGTATTTCATCTCTGCATTTGTAGATGAGTACTATTTTTGTTTTAAATGGCATATTTTTTGCATGTGATTGAAGCTACCGTAGATTTCTCAGGCAGTTATAAGGTGGGCTCCAAAGTGATTAGTTTATTTCAATTTGAAAGTGTGCCGTATTCAGGTTTTTCACCCAATCTTCCTCTTTGACTTTAGCGTGATAAGTAAAGCCTGACATGCTGCAGAATGTAATGTAGTAAAAGCAGGATATTTTGCTTTGAAATGTCGAATGGTATAATTATAAAGTCTGCACAAATGGAAACACTAACAAAGTACAGATGCCTGAAACTGTTCCCATGGCCAATAACTTAGACACACCTCTGTTTGGATCAAACCCTGCTCCATGCCCATACCTCAAGCACAACTGCTCAAGCAGCTCTTTGTTTGTATTTAAATCCAAGCTCTGAATTTTGTTTAATTAAACTCTGAATAGAACCCTAGTCGTGTATATTTTAGCATGTGCATTTGTTGCCATACCGCTTCCACTTCTTTGGACATCTTGGATATCTCCAGCACTTTGGCTCTGAGTTCGTCACGCTGTTTATCCACTACCTCTTTAAGTTTGAGCATCACCTCTCTCTCCTGACGTTGTGTGCGGTCTGATGGGACAAGGTACAATACTGTTAGCAGAAATAATGTCAAGAGGTCTCAGTGAGAGAAATCAGTATTATTACACTCATGTAATAGCATAATGCGACAGCAGGTAGGATTCCTGCCTCGCAGTTCCAGGATCCCTGCCTCAACCTAGAGTTCAGATTATTGTCTGGGCAGATTTTTTTGTATTTTTTTTTTTTTTTTTTTTTTTTGAATGATCTCCCAATTTCTGTTAGGGATTTCTTCAGATTTTCCAGGTTTCCTCCCATCTTCCAGAAATGTGCCAGTATCTGGATTGGCCACGCTAATTTGGCCCTAGGTGTAAGTGAATGTTCGGATGTGTGTGTGGTGCCATGAGAACTGCAGGCGCGTTGAGGGTGTATTTTCGCCTCACACCCTGTGTTCTCAGGATAAATCCAGATCTAGCAGAACCATGACCAGGATAAGCTGTTACTAAAGATGAACGAATAAATGATACACCCATGGATAATTCAAATTTTCTCAATTAATAACTGAACACGTTGCAAGTGTTCAGATGGAAAACTATCACTCGCATTAAAAAAAAAACAGTTGTAACAAATTAACAACCCTCCAGTGTAAATATTCTAATCCTTATTAAGCTGCAAAGTATTTGTGATTATTACAGACAGAAATTTCAACATTGCCCTGTTGGGGACATCGAAGGACTGTTGATAATTTCCATCAATAAATGCATTAAACTAATAAACTCAATAAATGTGTTAAACTAATAAAATCAATAAATGTGTTAAATTAATAATAATTAAAATAACATTTGCCTAAGCTAGTAACTTAGTTTATGCAATCTAAAGTTTGTGTACATTATGTATATTGTATACATTGTCTAAAGGTTGCGTACATCATGTAAAGTTTGTGTACATTATGTAATCATACAATCTAAGAGGATCTTTCTGGAGTATGGATAGTTTCTAATGACTTTATAACATAACATTATAACATTACTTATAAAGGCAACATTGCAAATTATAATCATAATTATTTTAAAAATGTTGTCATGATAGGGACTTCAATGTCTTACACTTTGGTGATTCAAGACCTACACACCTTACTCTTGTGACTAAACACCTAACAGTTGTCAAATATATTATCAAAGCCCACACAATGAATATCAGGGCACCGTATGCTTGGCATCTTAAGCAGTTTGGTTGAGTTTCATCAATTGTTCTTTAAGAAAATGCATGTGTTCTACAAATGCATCTCACCAAATGCATCTCACCTTCTCCAGAAGTCCAGAAGTTAAACATTGTAAACAATGATTTCTGGCCTAGCAGCATTGTATGTGCGTGTGATTGGTGCTGAAGATGTGTCTTCTGTGCAGTTCACCTTCTTTAGAGAGGGAGCTCTGTAGGCGACCCAGCAGTTCTTGATTCTCCTCCTGTAGCTGCAGCACCTCCTTCTGCAACCCTTCCATCTCCAGCTTCCATTTCTGCTCCTTCTGCTGCAATTCCTGCTGAAACACACACACTGTCAGCCAACGCTGGAAGACACTATTGACAGAAACTTCAAGCAACAGACACATGCATGACTGAACAGTTTTTACATGCAGATCACTTTTGTTATTTTAGATTTTTGGTTTTGAATCTGTGTCTTCCAATATTGACATCTGTCCTGCGGAAGTGGGTTATGTTTGAGCTAGTGTCACATGTTGAATATGTTTATGGGCTGAAAGCAGGGATTTTTTGCATATATTAATTAGGTGGTATTGAAACTGTGAGAAAACTGCTCATGGGAAATAACATGTTTTTAACTGAACTACTTTTGATAACAAAATGAATCCTTTAAGTATATATTAAAATACTATGTAACTCTAGTTTGTATACCAGTTTGTATCTGTGTAGACATATTTAACCCTGTACATTTCCACCTTATAATTCAGTTATAAAATTAACTGAATAATTAAAACAATAAATAAATGTCATACAATTCATTTTAAAATATATTTTTCAGGGGATTAAATTTATGCAGGCATTTTATCAATATGTGCATGTTTAGCAGAGGAAAACAGATTATGTTCAGGGGTTATAGGAGTTTTATAAACGGACAAACACATGCACAACAACTTGTAGTGATGAAGACATTTCTGATAGACAAACGTCAGCATTAGCTGAAAAAGCAATAACAAAAACAACCCCAACAAAGAAATATGACAACACTTATAAAGGGGATGTACCTCATTGAGTCATATGACTAATTACCAGATGAAAAGTATTGATAGAAATACAGTATTGTAACTGCAATAAATATACAGTACTGTACAAAAGTCATCTTATGCACTTCTGAAGAAATTATGGAAAAAGACCAGGTTTTCAAAAATAATACACTATATTTTTTATTATCACTATAATATAATCATTATATAATAATAATATAATAATTACTATGTTGGGTAGTACACAGTAAAACAACATTTTTGATGTATGACGTGTGTGTGTGTGGGGGGGGGTTGTTTGGTTATTTAATTACTTTTTTAAGCAATGAGTTGATGCTCAAAATTTGTGATATTTTCATAACCAAATTCTTTTCCAGAACTTTGTCGCGGTTTTGTTTTGATAGTTCATTAGTTATGCTGTTTGCTTAGTGATGTTCTCTGATAACATCAGGAATCTTCCAGGAACTGTTGTATAGAATATATAACGAGATAAGGGACACAAATTGTACACAGATTGACTGCATTCAAGTCAACATGTGACTTCCGACGCTGACTAATTTAGGGCTTTCACAGCAATGAGGGGGTCAATAGTAATGGAACCACAACTTTTACGTTTTAATTTGTAAATGATTTTGTAAACTAGATATTCGTTTGCCTAGGCAAATGACATAAAAACCAAACACAAAATGGTAAATTTGACATGAATATTGGGGTTAATGTTGCATCATAGAGTAATTATGCCAAGCATTTCATTTAGTAAATACCAAAATATTTTTGTCAATAATAATCATAATCATAACAGTGATGATGCTGACATTTAAATGAGTAAATGAACTGTACGTATGCGTTCGTGCTGTTCACTCATGGCAAGTTTGGGGGTTTTATTTATTTGTTTGTTGCTCTTTTCTTATGCAGACCTGACAACTTGAATATTATGTTCTCCTGGCTCAGATATCTAGACTCTGAACTTAATGGACTTTTTTTGTTGTTGTTGGTGTTGTTGTTGTTGATGGGGTTTTTTTTCTTTTTGTTGTTGTTTTGTTTTGTGCATGTGATCATGATGACCACATCTGACATTAAAATCCCCAGTCTTACACAGATGCTCATCAGTCATTCAGACTAACGCAATGTGTGTCAGTTTCCCTCACAACTCTGGGGATTCTCTAAAGCCTGAGTAAAAACAACAGCTGGCATGGCGTCTCACACACACACACACACACACACACACACACACACACACACACACACACAACCTGCTGTGTGTAAATTATTCTTCTGAATGCTGAAAAACGTATTACAAGCTTGTAAATACTTCTTTCCAACTCAACACTACTAGAACTAGACGTATAGCCTTAGGATACTCAATCCAATATGGCTCCCTACTGTACATTATAGCCTACATAGTGAGCACACAGTATTGTGTCGTACCCTATGGAGTGCACTTATGTAGTGAAGTAGGGAGGCATTTGGGATTCTGCCTTAGAGCCATGGCTAGGATAAATTAGCATTTCTCTCGTTACACTGACGCTACAAAACAAAGTGCACCATTTTAATTATTTTTATACCCCAGAAATGTCGGACTGTGTGTGTGTGTGTGTGTGTGTGTGTGTGTGTGTGTGTGTGTGTGTGTGTGTGTGACTTACACGAGAGTCGGTCTTGTTAGAGTCCTGTTGTTGAAGCTGCAGTGTTTCAAACGCCCTCAGTAGATTCTCTTGTGTACTTTTCTGTGTGTGGTAGCTGACTGTGAAGCTCTCCAAGAGCTCCAGGACTTTCACGATCTTGGGCACCAGACTCTCCACACTCGCTTTGCCAAAGCTGTCGATGAGCTTTTCCACGTCGGAGCCGATCAGCTTGGCAATGTCGTACACATCGTCCAAGGTTAGAGCTGAGACCGTCCTCTCCAAACACTCACTCAGCTTTTTCTCGTCTTGGTCGGGCTTGGAGCTGGTTTCCATCGCCAAGTCAAAACTATCAGGATCCGAGAAGAAGAGAGTCAGTTCTCCCAAACACTCACGCAGCAGCAACCTGACATTTCAGCGCTGTTCCGAGAATGGGGTTGTTTTTTGTGGGTTTTTCCTTTCTGCTTTCACTTTGCCCCTGCCACACTGACAGTCCCTGAAGCTGCCGTTTCCATGCAGTAAACCAGACGCTTTACACTGTCCCTGCCCTCTTTAATCAGATATAAAAACCCTCCTGAGGTGTGGTGTCCGACTCCGGCCGACATGATCTGATCTGATCTGATCCAGTGGATCATAGTGTAACATGTGATCCACAGCTTCACACCTACACAAGTCAGCTCCTGTGTTTGCACGGTGCTTTCCCACACAACACAGCACTACACAATAACACTACACAACACAACAATACACAACAACACAGCACAACACACCACACCCCAACACAACACAACACAGCACTACACAATAACACTACACAACACAACATTAACAACACAACAATACACAACAATACAACACAACAAAACACAATACAACACACCACAACAATACAACACTCCACAACAATACAACACTCCACAACACACCACACCCCAACACAATACAACACAACACTCTATAACACAACACTCCACAACACAACAGTGCAGCACCGGAGCAATATGGACCTCCTGGTTTATTTTCCTGCTTCAGGATCTTCCTTCTGCCCTGACCAATGCTACTGAGTGGTGTGTTCAGAGCTGTTTTGCGTAGGCTGTGGGTTAGGTTATGAGAGGGAATGTACTGGGGGTTTTCTCTAAAAAAAAAAGAATAGAAAAAGTCAAATCAGACAGAACTTGTACCCAAAGTAGCTCAGAAAACTGACTACAGTAAGTATTGCTACGCATACAAACTCCCAAGTTTAAACATACTGTAGGCTACAAATGAATAAATCATGATCTCATATATATATATATATATAGAGAGAGAGAGAGAGAGAGAGAGAGAGAGAGAGAGAGAGAGATTTTGTCTACACATTAGTAGGAACCCTGGAGGAAATTCGTCATGTGAAAGAGGAACTTTACAAGAAATGAGAAAAAGTGTGGGTGGTGTAAACGGCAGGAATGTTTCCAAGGGACCTTGAGTGACCTAGACATGTTTGAGATAAGAATTTAATATTTTGAATGACATTACAGTGGTGAATATTACTATTTAAAGGGAAACACCCCCTAAAATACATTAAATAGCCTATATTTATGTTGATCAAAAGTATGTGGACACCTGACCTTCACACCCGTGTGTGGTTCTTCCCCAAACTGTTGCCACACAGTTTGAAGCACACAATGTATAGGATGTCTTTGTATGCTGTTACATTATGATTGCCCTTCAGTGGAACTAACCTGTTCCTACTTTTGGGGCTGAATAGATACAAATCCTCACACATGCTCCAAAATCTGGTGGAAAGCCTTCCACGAAGAATGGATGTTATAACGCTGTAATATCGATTACATTACATTACTGTCCTTATCCCGAGCAACTTACATTTTTATGTCATTTATACAGCTGAGCAGTTGAGGTTAAGGGCCTTGCTCAAGGGCCCAACAGTGGTAACTTGGCAGTGTTTGGATTTGAACTCCCGATCTTCGGATCAATAGTCCAGTGTCTTAACCCCTTAAGCTACCCCCTGCCCATTTCATATCTCTAATATCTATAATATGGTCAAAAAGCACATACGAGTGTGATTAGTCAGGTGTAAAGGCTTTTGGCCATATTGTGCATCAATGATGTGTTTATTGGTTCTGGTTCTAATTTGTTTGGGTTATTTGGCCATCATTTTTGATCACATTAAGTGGTTCTAAAATGAAATGAATTGGATACAAACGAGTAAAATTGACTATGCATTTACCTATGTGGAAATGTGTTTAACTTTTAACTATTGAAAACCACTGTGGGAGACCCTGAATGCAACACTATTACATCAAATATAGGAATCATTGGATGACCACGGCGGAGCACGTCGCAGCTCAGACACTCATGCAGTTACAATGCAGTGCATTAAGAAAGACATTCACTGGCAGTCATCCAACATGCTATAAAATGCTCCAACACAGCAACCATCAGTTGTTCTGCAGCGTTGTTCAAAAAGCACTTTTTATTGCACAAAGTACATAGGACTTGCTCAGGATATCAACTGACCCTGACTGCAGTTGGCTACTTCACTCTAAATGTAGCATTCTGTCATGTTCTTTACATCCTTGATAGTAACCAAGTGCGTACACAGTGAGCACACAGCATTGTGTCATACCCTATGGAATACACTTATGTAGTGAAGTAGGGAGGCATTTAGGATTCTGCCTTAGAGCCATGGCTAGGATAAATTAGTTACATTTCTCCCGTTACACTGACGCTACAAAAAAAGTAAAATTTTCTCCCCAGAAACGTTGGACTGCATGCCTTACACGAGAATCCATCTTGTTAGTCCTGTTGTTGAACCTGAAGTGTTTCAAATGCCCTCAGTACATTCGCTTCTTTACATTTCCGTGCGTGGTATATTAGATATTATACTGCTTGGTAGATTTCCTTTTGTAAACAGCCTATGCAAAGGAGAAAAAACTATATAAAACCCAGGATTTCAAACAGGTCTGACCCAGTGAAAGTTCTCACACAAACATTCGCCTGCCAAATGAATTCAGAATCTATGCTCCAAATAACAACTGTCCTGTGGACCATAAGATGAACTGAAAGATTCAAAAGAAAAGTGGAAAACTGGGCTCACTTAATTCCACATGGAGCAAAGGACAGCGATAACCTCAGCGCCCTAAACTGAATTGACAAAACAAGCTAATGATATGAAATTCACAGGCAAAAATTTCCATGCTGTAAACAAATCTTTTCCAAAGCAACAGATTTATATGTGCAGTCAAATGCTTAATTTGGTAAAGAATTGCAGCCTGTTTGTTTGGTTTGTATGCGACACATGAGCAATCTGTGCATGGAGAATATACCCTTCAGATTAACACCAACAAATGAACATCTTTTCAAGAGTTACTGATCTACTAAACTCATTTGTCCTAGCCAGCTTGATACTGGGCCAAGGGTAATGGGGCCTGTTCTATGAAATGAAGTTGCCACCCATGATTTAGTTAATGTAGAATCTGAGGTACTTTGAACCCTTTCAGTATTTTGAGCTGGCATGAGGTAAAAACAGAATGTAGTCAAACTTGTTCAACTGTTGCAATGGGAAAACAGCCTCAAACCTTGTGTTCATCTTTATTTTTGACCCAAACTACCATGTACATGAAAAGATGCACAACATAGCTACAGGGATATTACAACTGACTTATAAAAAAAAAAATGTATGTACTTAAAAGATTAGGGAAAAAGAGCATTATCATCCAAGATCATTGTAGTTTTCCTCAACTACTGCAACACAAACACATTTAGGCAATGTGCATTAACAAATTGTCATGCCAAAAACACAATGAAGCATTATACAAAATCTTAAAACAGGTGTTTGAAACAGTGCTTCCATGCTGACACCATGGTAAAGTCTTGAAGGACAGAGCACAACAGATTTGCAAGCTTAAGCCTCTTAGGGGCTCACTGAACGTCTACAGCAGCAGTCCATGGTGCTAAGCGTACATGTCCTCACGATCAGCGTTGTAAATCTCACCCTCCTGCAATGAGGCAAAGTTGAGGAAGTGAGAAGGCCGATGGACCTCGTGATAAAACTCTTTCGGGTTAGACAGCTGCAGCTCGTATTTCATGTTGGGGTCGTGGCGAACACCTGGAATGGAGAAAAAGAGAAATAATTAATTACGAAGATCAAAAAATGACCAACATGATTTAACTGAAGCCTGTTAATGCTGTCCTCACCCATGAAATTGTAGTTCCAGGAACCCTGAGCAGGCACCATGAAGAACCCAAGGAAGCGATCAGACAGCAGCATCTGCACCCTTTCATAGTGAGATGGCAGGTAACCTTTGGGGTTGTTGCCCTTGTCCGTGTTCTGCCTGCCCCATTCATATCCACTAGGCGTCAGCTTGTAGGCAGTCAAGGTACAAGACCCTGGAGTGAAACTAGACAAAAGAGAACAATAATCAATCACTGGGTTCACTTACATGCAACCTAATAATCCAAACGCTTGCCTGATCAGAATTCAAGGCATTGACAGATCCAGCTAAAACAAAAACTAAACTGGTGGACAATTAACATAAATTTAAGACTCAAGTCCTTTTTAAGTCACAGAATAACATATTTGCTACAAAAGACATTCAATTGGATCAGAATTTTTTTAATCATACAGAGAAATGTGAGTGTGTTGGTGTAATATATCAGAGTGAGAGACACTTATGTGAATATGGGATGGGAATGTTAACAGGGTATTTTCTCTCATCTTAAACCATCCAAACACCTTAAGAGCTAAAAATGACAATGACTATAATTGTGTTACCTTCTTACATCACATTACTAAAAAGTGTTGGTGACCTGTGTTTGAGAGATTTAAAAGCTCTTGGGCTTTAACAATAAAAAAATATTTAAAAATGTATTAAATTGTTCTCAGTTCTCTGTCCACTCTAGAAATTCTCTGCGATGCTTGCACGCACTAGGAGCACTCACTGAACAACTTCTGGGGTAGTGAGCCATCACTCAAGAACATTAGAAACTTAAATAAATGTGGGCTGGCTGTACCTTCCTAGACAAGCCAGAGCTTGCATGCTTGTCACAGCAACAACAGACATGGCATGTATTCTCACAGGCTGAATGATTCTATAGACCGTGATCATACTTTTATTTTATTGCAAATTGAAACGTCATATCTGACGAGACGGGATTTAAGATGATATACCTCTAAAAACAATACTATAAGCCATTTTACATTCTTAAACGTAGGATTTTTTTTTTTTTTTACTCTTTAAGGATCCCCAGGAACTCTGAGCTAAGAAACAAGACAATTTAATTTAAAGAATGCATTACTAGTTGTGAACTGACACTAAAGCTCTTCATCTTTGTACCTGCAGGTAATGATGATGGTCTTCTCGCCATCCCAGGATGGATTATCAGCCATGACTTTAGCATGTGTGGTGACATCCTGGGGAGATAACTGAGGCGATTCGTTAGGCTGGGTATGGACCCAACCAAGCGGTTCCATTTCCTACAGAACAAAACAAAAATAGGCTTAAGACAGGAGAAACAATGCTGCACTGGCATCACGACAACATGGATACAAACATAATAAATTATGATGATGCTTAACAACTATAAAACTGTCCAACCTTGAGATATTCATGCTGGGGCAGCTGACTGGGCAGGTGAACAGTTTGATGAGTGCCCCATTGGGGCACCATTACAATGCAGCGAATTTCTTTCACCTGTGGGTTATCTGGAGGGCTTGTGCCGTACAGATAACCAGCAATCTACAAGGCAAATCAGCAAGAAAACAAAACAAAAATACATCATTAACAAACATAATACTATAGAGAAAACATACATGCCTACAAAACATCAGAAACATGACTCACTTGAGCACGCAAGTCAGAGATACAGATGAACTTCTTCAGCACATTCTTAGGCAGAATGTAAGTGTATCCAGTTTCTTTAATGTCATCAGACGACACGTAGATGTGGTTGGTACGCAAATGCAAGTTGGCTGCAGAAATCGCCCTACAAACGAGAGAGAAGCATTCATACAGCTCACCAGCAAAAACATAAGACATGCACCATTTCATAGGAAGAACGGCATACGCATGGTAATGACTTATCCATTGGAAGATCTTGAATAGTCATGTCCTACCTGACTCTCCATTCAGTCTTTGAGGAGAAGGTTTGGGTCTCATAATTGCTGGTGGTGGAGGTAATGATTTCATCACCGTGCTTGTTTACGGTGCGAGTCTGCGTCGCTGTTAGCTGAGACTGTTCTTTAGTCTGCTTCTCGATCTCGGCAATCTGCTGCCTTTGCTGAGAGGGAGCGGAGATCTCCATACCCAGGATGATGTCCCTGATCTCAGACTGCGTCAGAGAAGCCACGTTCACGCTGAAGCAAAGAGAAAAACGCAGGGCATACACAGCTTATTAATATTAATGCTAACGTTTCAGATATTTTCCCAAATGAAATTATTTCCTGCTACCTTTCCACTAAAAGACTTAATTCAAGGGGCATTAGATTTTTCTTTCACATGGGTGCTTACTTACTTGTTTTTTTTACCATAGTCAGCCAAAATGAGATCTTTGAGCTGCACCTCCACCTTTATCCACTCCTCGTCAGTCAGAGTGGGCCAGATGTGATGCGGCTCAGTGATGGTGGTTTTGTCGGGCTTCAGGATCACCTTTGCACGATCGTTGTTCACATGGAGGGCTCTCAGGATCAAGATTAGACGCGAGAAGGCCTGCGCAGGAATGGACAATTAGTTTAAGTACAGCAACCGGGATCAATAGCCTTTTAACAAGTTTTTCTTAAAAGTTAAAGAAACTAACAGTGTAAGAAGAAATGGTCTTCAGCCAGTCATCATACAGGTTGAATAGGACCATCTGAGGCTCAGTGGCCTTCAGAATGAGGTCTCCAAACTTCTCCACCTTCAGACAGGCCTGGAAGGGCAGCTGCAGCTCAGAGCCTTTGATGACAATATTGGGGAAATCCAACAAGTGCACCTTGAAAGTGAGAGAAAAGGGTAAACAGATAGCACACACACACACTACATTATCTTACAGTATCTAAAAGTGATTCTGAAATGAGCTTACCTCAAGAGGATCCAACATGCCCTTCCTGGTCACAATGATCTGCTTGGGCTGCTCTTCAACAGGCAGTGATCGAATAAGAGCAGCCACTTCTTCAGCGGTTTTCCACTTAGCCAGCTATAATGACAAAGTCAACTTAGAGCCACCGTTTCCTTTTTACTTGAGACAAGCAGAGCCACTGATGCCAGAAATAAAAACGATTTTACCTGTCCCAGACGCTTCTGTCCAGCCCACACAGATGTGTGAATGATCTTTAAGAAGAGTTGCCCAGTTCTTGGATTAAAGATGAAAATGGCCCCATTGATTGGCTTCGTGGTCAAGTTGCCCTCAAAGGTCTGTAATTGAAAAAAATAAAATAAATAACGCCGAGTTTAAACTCAATTAAGGTTTACTCATAGAGGAAACACAGCCAAAAGAGAAGACTTGGCCGAGAAGGCTCGGGAGGCTTTTGACTTACCTTGTGGATGGTGACACGGTACACATTGGTGTCATCCACAAACCAGATGATCTGATTGGAGAAGAGTTCTCCGTAATTCTGTGAGGACAGGTAGGGCTCAGTGGGCTCGGAAGAGTAGAGCTGCAGACCCTTGCGGATGCGCTCCCGCAACACATACAGGGCAGGGTTGGCCTTCATGATCTTAGCCATGGCCTGCTGGATGAGAGGCTTGCTGCCAGGGAACCAATTCCCATAGGCACTGAACGGAGATACAAAGCAAATTCACATTAGAAAAACAATGCCGGATAAATAAAACCAAATAGCAACAGCCTTGGAGACAACCCCAATAAAACAAACCCTGACTGACCTGTGCAGATTGTATGCCAGATCAATGGCAATGAGCACCCCAGTAGGGGATGGGTAGATGCTCATGTTATCTGTGGTGTAGTCCAGAAACTTGGCCCTGGCATATCTCTCAATGTCATGGGAGTCATAGTCTCCCCATCTGAGCTGAATGTCAATCCAGTACTTCTGAGTTGTGGTGCTGTCCATAACATCCCTGTTCCAAGCAAAGACGAGCAAAGTTAAACACACTGACCCAAACAAACAATTAGAATTAAGAAAGCAGCCTGGAAGAGTTTCACGACATACTTGGAGTCAGCCAGCAGTGATGGTCTTGAGACGTTCCACTTGTAGGATGCAAAAAGCAGAATATCTGCGCAAGAGGAGTTCATCTTATAAGACTTCCTAGGATGGATGGTTTCCTTCTGGACAGTTTCAATCTCCAGAGCATCCAGTTCTTGGTCAAACACCTTCACACAACACATACAAATTTTGATGAAGTGCATGTATAAAGTGCTGAATAGCTATACAAATTAAGTACCACATCAGTCTTACTGTACAAAAAACTAAAGTACATCATAAAACACTCCAAACCTGGCACAGATCCATGACGATGCTCTCATGAATCTTCTGCCACAAGTGAGCTCTGAAGATCTGGATCAAGGAGATCTTGAGGGTGGGAATTTTGCCATGCATGAAGATTCCAGTGAGATCCAACTGCACCTGGAAACCCACATACACCTAAAGAAAAAAGAAGGAGAAAAAAAAAGGAAAACATGGAGGAAGTGAGCAACGGCTATGGAGTGAAGAGAAGAAGTGACAAGTCCAGTAAGCTTGTATGCATACATTCGCTCTGTTGATCGTGGGAGACCACCACAAGGTGAATCGTCGATTGGGGATCTGGTTCAGACCAGATCTCTGGGCATTGGTCAGCTTCTTCCATTTCATGGACTCCTCAAACCCACTTGCCTTCTCCCTATGGAAGAGAAATAAACAGTTAAAGCATAAACTTGGAGTGTTATGATGAACTAGGCTAAATTCCAAGATGGACAATTTTCACAGAGCAAGCCTTACCAGAACAGACCCTCCCAGGTGGGAAAGTATGTACCCTTGAACAGAGTGTGTTCCAAAATTCCTTCCACTCCTCCTAGAGCTTGGATCATGTCCGTGCGGTAGTTGTTCAGGTTCCACAGTTTACCGTCGTGTCTTTGGTGAGTCCACCAGAACGGATTTTGTTTCAGAACCTGAGAACACATTAAACCAACAGATTTTTAGATCAGTCCATAAAATACATATGAAAATCATACTGGCTGAAGGTAAGGGTTCCAACCTGATACTGCTTGAAGTCTGTTCTGACTCTCCAGCCCTTGTCATAGGCCAGTGTGTGCCTGTCTTTCTGGAACAGGGTGTTGATACGAGGAATACCTCTGTCCCAGGAATCCTCCAAATCCTCAAGGGTCAAACGTCTGTTGTGACATGATACAATTTTAGTCCAAGTACAACAAAAGCAGAAACCTTCATTTCAGTTACATTTAATTCGTTGTGACATTCTTGTACCTGTTCTGGGCAATGGCCTCCTGTCTCTTGAGAGCATATTCAGCCCAGACTCTCTGAGAGTCAATGAACTCACTCTCCCATGGCTGGATGTAGCGATACAGATTGGGAATCAGCTGATCCTCCTCATGACTCATACCAGAACGGAAGTGAGTGATGCCTACATCGGTCTGTTTGGACCACCTGGTAATGCGCGCACACACAAAATAAAAATCCTCATGATACCTACTTAAACCAGTTGTCACATTAATTATACTTCATTCACATTTATATTAGTTTTCCAAGTCAGGACATGAATGTTGAACTTCCAGACTAGGACAAACATTTAATTGTACAAATATTACCTCAGGTCAGACTGTGGGATGAGCACATGGCCCATAGAAAGCATGCCCAGACCTCCTAACTCTTTGGGGGTGTAGAACACAACAGGAGGGAAACGACTAGGCATTTTGGAGTTTAGTCCAATCTTGATACGGGTCTGGATCTTATTTTCACATTTGACCAAAAGGTCCAGCAACTCCTGAGTGTTAACCACAGCCTCACGGAAATAGGTCATCAGGCCAATCAGAGCGGTGTTCCATTTGTTCACGATCTGAGAAGGGCAGACGTACGATGAGCGAAATATAAGGATAATACAATAATGTAACAATTTAGAATTATACTAGCAGTACAAATGCGTGGTCATGGCGACAAGTTCTTTTTTTCCTGTCTCATACCTTGGTGAAAGTTGTGGATCCAGAGGCCATGAGAATCTGTCGCACTCTGTTGTGGAACCTCTGCATTGATTCATCATCCACTCGCAGGAAGCACTGCGCCGTCCTTTCCTTGGTCACCTGCAGACGAATATATATAAAAGTTCACTTAGCCAAACCACATAGCATTTAACACATTTTAAAAGGCTATTATAGGCTTACAAGGATTAAAATGTGATTTTTAGTGTAGTGACCTCATTCTGCAGGTTCCACACTCCATCCTTGTGTGTGAACTCTTCATAACTGGTGCGGCATTTGGGCAGAATGCGGCACTCAAATCCACACATGTTGAAGAGCAAGTTAGGGTTGTCTTTACTGTATACTGACACAAAGCTGTTCTCCCACTGCACGGTGGTCACAGAACGAGGAAGGCGATTCTTAATGTCCCAGAACACAGCACGGCCCCTTGAGAATTCGCAGAGAAAGGCACATCAGCATTGAACACTTTAAAATGCAAATTTAAGGAATGAAAAATGTATTAGAAAGAAGGTTACCATGTCAATACTTACAAGTTAACATCATGCTTCATCAGCCTCATCCTAGCATCCCTGGGCCAGCACTTCTTATTGTTGTAGCCTACGATGTTCTCGTTGTTGGGATCGGGGTGCTCCGTAAGGTAGCGCTGGATCAGATCCCTGGCCTCATCAGCAGAAAACCTGAGAAAACAAGAATACTCTCAAGTCCCTATTCATTTAATTAGTTTCAAACATTTTTTTGATATAGGTGCATCACTTCCAACCAGCATACCAAAAATTGTGCAATACATACAGGTTAAATAAGGAATCAGTGTAAAAGTGCTTATACTTAATGTTTATTACGCTCACCATATGTTCTACATGCTCATCACTATGCTCTAAGCATTTTCCCAACCTCTGCATCATATTTTCATGGATTTTATTCAACATACTCACTTGTTCCTGACTTTGCTTAGAAAAATAGATTTTAAGTGGTCTAGAGTTTGTTTCACATGCAACACTGACCTGAAGAACATGTGGATGCGATCGATGTATCTGCAGTAGAGGCGAATGGGGTGGGCACTCTCTGTAGCACTGTCCTGGAAGCTGAGGAAATCGTTGGGCATCTGTGGGGGTCCAGCCATCTCGCTGGCACGGTGGAGACCCAGAACGAGCAGATCCATCACCAGCCCATAGTACTGCACGATGAAGGAGGCAAACTGCAGGCCCCTGATGATGCCATATGAGTTGGTGTGGTTCATATCCTACAGAAAGGCAAGAACAAGCTAAACACACAGGACCGCCAACAATGATACTTTCGTATGCAGTATGGATTTGCATTACAAATCGGTTCGAGTGCATTAAGACATTTACTGATCTATAATTATACTTTGCCACAGACAAAGACTTTGTCTACTGAAATAAAAACTGTGCTGTTTTTGTTTAATGTAATGAGGTCAAGAATTTCTCTTTTTTTTTTCAATTTCTATATGCATTTACTTATAGTGTCAATTTTATACCCCAAGCTCCAGATAAGAGTCATGTTCATGGAGAAATTATTTTTTTGACTGCGCCAAAGTTTGCTCCCAAAATGCTCATCAGAGTTCTATTTGAGACGTCTACTGAGTCTATTGTAATAACAATTTTAGAAATTTTCACCCTTTCAAACTGAATTATAGATGCAATATTTAAAACTCATGCTATAAAACATTATCAATTAACAGTTAGATGCTTTCCAGCAGCTCTAATGTGCAAATAATGTGTGCTCAAACTGTTCTGCAGGTGGCACACCTTGTAGTTGATGACCACGTTGTTCTTTGCCGTCATGTAATCGGCAATGTTGTGATCGACAATCAGACGCAGAAGCCTGTTAAGCAGAGTCAAGTCAATCTTTTCGTACATCTTCTCATAGCGTGACTCCAGCATGACATTACACTCGCCCTCTGTTGTCTCCCACACATCCTGCAGATTGTTGATTCCTGGGGGGGGATTATATTACTTATAATTCCAAGTTAATGTCTGCAATATCAGATAACCATCACTTGTTTTTGACCAGGTCTAACATTAGCCTAAGAACCCTCACCTTGGCACCACTTGTATACCAGCAGTGGAGGAGGCTCTGTGTCAGCAGGTTTTATCCAAGGTGGGAAAAGCCTGCGCTTGTCAGCCTCATACCACAAGTACTGATCCAGGTAAGCATCTGTGATCTTCTCCAGAGGCTCCACATCATACACAGGCACAAGGTGACTGTACAGGTCCATAAACTCGATGCCCACCTGGAGAAATTACAAAGAGCACTGAAACACATACAGTAGTAAAAAGAACTCACAAGAGGGTCTGAAAAGGCTTGATACCGTCTTAGTGCTGTGCTTATACGTTTACGTATTCACCTCTTTGAAAGCTCTCTGAGTGAGGAGATGACGCTTGATCCTGGACAGAGCCTCGTGAGGGTTGTCGTATGCCTGCTCAATCAGACCCAGCTCTTCACGTTGAGACTGATTCAACCTTGACTTCACACTAACACACACAATGCAGAAACAGTTAGAGGGCACTCCAAAAATCATGCTCAAACGAAGCCCAATCAGTGCACTGCATTATCTGCTTGGGTGAATTGTTGGAAGAGTCTGGACTGACCTGTAAGCCTCTTTGAGCCTCTCCAGGGCCAGGATAAGCAGCTTGGTGTCGTGCTTGTATGAGAGAGGGGGAAAGGGAATCGGGGAGAAGCGTCGACTCTCCAGCCAGTGCACTGTGGTGGTGTAGATAGCCACTGCCTCTTCAGCAGTGATGTATGGTCCATCCTAAGACAGTCATTTATAGGCTAGATTTATTATTTCCTTAAAGACAAGCTCTGTTACGTATGAAATAGCACACCTAAACCTTTACCTTTAGGTAGTTGTGTTGTCTCTCCTGTTCAGCCTTCAGGTAGAGTCGTGTGAGGCGACCTAGGTTTTTCTTGCAGACAGTTTTGTCCACAGTTGCTCCTCTCCTGATTCGCTCTCGGTTGTAATGTGCTGTGTTGGTCCACCAATCAGCTTTGGCCTTGACGTATCTCAAGATCATGTTTTCAATGGGGGTGGGAAGCCCTGGAACCTACAAAATAATGACAATTTATATACAAGCCAGAATTGTTATCGATTTGAATATCTTCAAGACAGATGGAAAAAGACAACTAAAATACACAATA
This sequence comes from Chrysichthys thysi, assembly GCA_030068315.1. Classification (NCBI taxonomy): domain Eukaryota; kingdom Metazoa; phylum Chordata; class Actinopteri; order Siluriformes; family Claroteidae; genus Chrysichthys; species Chrysichthys thysi. The sequence goes on from JAQLOM010000003.1 coordinate 7,350,384, forward strand.
TACCCAAATAAAAACAAAACACAACCCTGAATGAATACCTTCCAGGGAATGTTGGCCTTCCAGCACCTCCAGGACTCACTGAGATGCTGCAGAATGGTCCTGGCCTTGTTCTGTTTGATTCCCTCAGGCATCATGTCCAGAATGTCATGCATCACAGCTGCTCTAAGCTCCAAGTCGAAGTGAGACTCCACACGCTGTTTAGTTACAGTTTTTGCAACTCCCTTGGAGTGCCGCCCTGAACAAAATCATGACAGGAATTTACTACATTCTTTCTCGTGCCAACAAATGCCACAGTGATGCAGGAATTATTGAACAATTTCATGAAGCTAACACTTTCTGCAAATAAAGCATGGTTGGGATGACTCTGGGGGTTTAGATGCTGCACTACTAATCAGAAGGTCGTGAGTTCAAATCCAAGCACCGCCAAGCTGCCACTGCTGGGCCCTTGAGCAAGGCCCTTGATCCTCAACTGCTCAGTTGTATAAAATGAGATAAATGTAAGTTGCTCTGGATAAGGGCATCTGCCAAATCATGGTAATGTAATGAAAATTTTATTTACCTTCGAACTGCCTGGCCAGCAGATTGCCAAGCCACCTCTCCAACAGAGGAGTGATGCCCCTCATGAAGAAGAGCCACACTCTCCATCCTGGAGCCCAGAATCCACAACCTGGACCTTTCCCAACTGGGCCCTAATAACAAAAACATATCAACTAACATTCAAGCCTGAAAATATATTGAAATGTGCTCTATGGTCATTAATGGTAGAGTGTTACTTTCTCAAAGTGCCCCAAAATTCTGCGCATATA